>PVIW01000057.1:0-156737 GCA_004026585.1 Noctilio leporinus | reverse complement strand
AGGAAAGGGGTTGGGGGAGGGGGGAGGCAGAGGCAAAGAAGGGGAGCAGCTTAGACAAGAACCTAGTATAAAGGAACCATGGACATGGACAACAGGTGGGATTGACTTTGGGGGGAATGGGTGGGTGGGGAGGGGGACAGAGGGGAGCAAAAAAGGGATGGATGTAATACAACAACAATAAAGTAAAAAAAAAAAATGGAAAAGAAAAAAAAATGACAGCACAGGTCTATGAGGATATTTGAAGTTTATAAATTCTATCAATATAAGCAAATTAAAGGCAGGTAACTGTCACAATGTTAGCAACTTTCAAGAAGAAAAAGCCACATATACTTTAAAAAATATTATCATTATTAATTTTGCATGTCATACTCTGTTTTTTGTTTACTCTGTAAAGCTACTGCAAACTCTATGAGAGACCAGGAGCAATCTCTCTTAGAATTATCTAAATTGAAAATGAACATGGGAAGTCCATTCTATTCCTATAAATAGCATGAAACACAGAATTCTCCTTATATCTGCCAGATGATTGTTCATAAAGTTTTCAAATTGCTATCCTCACCCTCACCAGTGTAACTGATGAAGTAATTTTATATTGAAAAGTACTGTGATTACTATCTGAAACTCACACAACAAAAGCAAAACATCCAAAAAAGTACTGTAGGCATTAGTCACATTCCTGGGGTTGGGATCTGCTGACCACAAAGAACACAGAAATAGAGCCTTTTGTTTATTCCAAAATGGGCTCAGCTCTTGCCCATGATTATTATTATAAAGATTTTTTAATTCTTACTTCGCTTTATTACAAGATTTTACTATACCATGACTTTATGCAATTTTCATACTTTTCTGGAAGATATAAGTAAAAAAAAATTACCTACAATGTGTAGCTAGTTTTAATTTTTATGCATTAGAAAATGCCATTTTATGGTAATTAATTAGAAATAAATAATAGCCTAAATGAATAACCAATGGGTAATAAACTGATAGATTCGCAATTTTTAATTGAGGACTATCTGGGGCTGATATTTTTCTAGGGTTGGTTCATTGAAGAACTTACGTGATACAGTGAAGTAAACATGTTGGGAGATTATGAGAAGTTTCACAAAATACTGAACACGATTATAATTTTTTTAAAGATTTTATTCAGTATTTTTAGAGAGAAGGGCAGTGAGGGAGGAAGAAAGGAATAGAAACATCAATGTATGGTTGCCTTTCACTTGCTTCCAGCTGGGGACCTGGCTGGAAACCTGGCTTGCAACTTGGTTATGTGCCCTGATTCAGAATGGAACCAGTGACCCTTGGGTTCACAGGCCAGTGTCAATCCACTGAGCCACACCAGCCAGGACCACAGTTATAATTTTTAAAGTAGGGTTTCTTAGTCATTAAATGTCTAACAGCAGATAAACAAAAAGATACACTTGTTTTGGACATTAATTTAGATTTTTTTCCCAGGGGTAGATTTTTCATGAATGTTTCTTTTTGACTTCCCAACAAGGAAAGAGCTTAATGGAAATATTGTTACACTTTTATTTTAGCTTTGGCCTTTATTTGGGCTTTACTATTCTTGTTAGGGATTGTAGGAAAAGTACATTATGTTCTGTTTTGGTCTGCTTTATTTGATCATATTCAGATTTTCAGCTTAGTGCTAAAACATTTTTAAAGTTATTGAGCAGAGGGAACCATCTATAAGAAGAAAGTAAAACAATAAAAAATTAAAACATCATTTAACCAACTTCTTTTTATGATGAAAGTGTCTCTATGTATGCCCTGCTTTTCCTTGTTTCCTCGGACACTAGTATCAGATGCCCCTTCTTTGAACAAAGGTTTGTCTCTTCATATTAGTATTCAGTGTCTCTCTTCGTCCTGTGTGTACCATTCAAAATTATGACATATGAATCACAGGCATTAGGGATGAAAATGACCTATTACTATAGGTCATTTAATACCCTCCAGAGGTCAGCCCTTTCTCCTCTATTATTTGCTTTTCATGGGTTCTTATAAATGACTCTAGAAATGGAGATTTCTTTCCCTTTTGCTTATTCCACAACTGTCTTCCCCATGGAATTTGCTCTGCTTTGATTCTCTACCCAGTCACTAACAAGCAAACCATTTCCTGACACATGTAGAATTGCACAGGCTTGTAATACCTCGGGCACATTGTGCTCTTTAACACTGTTATTAATATGTTAACAGGTGGAAACTTATTATCATCAGACTGCTTGGAGTGTGAAATGTCTCATACACATTCCATTTTCAAATTCTTTGTAGTTTATGGTTACACTTGATTAAAGGTGGTACTGTGAACATTCAAGTTGTTTTAATTCAAGATAAAAATGCCGAGGACTACATTCAGAAATATATTAGATATTGATTCTCACGTGGTCTTAGCACTTGTCTAATCTGAATCCAAATGTAAAAGTTTTATAACAGTAATGGCTAAAGTAGATGAACCATAATCAAACTGTAAATCAGAAGTGGTAAAATGAAAGTCATGGAAGAACTATAGAATGGAAACAAGGAAGTACTAGAAATATTATATATGGGTATAGCAAGTCTCCAAGTACAGAATATGCAAAAGCCAATGATGGATTCTCTTCTTTCTCAATTATAGTTTATCTACATTGCTCTGACACTGGCAAGCTAAGAGTGGTATTAGGGATGCTAGTGTCAAAGACATATCAGTATCTTAGGTGTCTATTGTTTACATTACTAAACACACATTTTCTTGCCTTTTATGTGTCTTTTGATTTGCTCCCAAAACCTAGAATTGGGAGGGTGGCAGTCAACACCAAACAACAATGCTTGGAAATAAAAAGAGTAATTCTGTCATAAATAATGTAAACAGGAAGATTACCCTTATGCCATTAAAGCATCCCTTATTTTGAATGTAAACGGAAAGGTGATACATTATATAAATATTTGAAGTGTGAATCTATCCATGATGGAATTATAAATTATGAATCCATGTTCCCTTTCTGATGGCATAAAATTATGTTTTCATATGGGTGCAGTTGAATTTAATTTAATTGCTCCTCTTCAGGGCTAAAGATGGAACCTAGCTGAGAAACTAATAGCAAATGCTGGAAGAAGTGGAGTGAAACTCACTCCCCCGGAAAGTCTAGTCCTCCAAAATCTATGTCTGTTGCTGCAGAGAATGTACCCTCATGTCCTTCTTTGTCTCTTTTTATGGACTTCTTGTCTATAAAATCGATTTTGTCTGATAGAAGTATTGCCACCCTAACTTTTTATTCATGTCCATTTGCTTGGAATATTTTTCTTCCACCCCTTCACTTTCAGTCTGTATAGATCTCTTGTTCTGAGGTGGGTCTCTTGTAGACAGTGTACATGCTGGTCATGTTTTCTTATCCATTCGGCTACCCTATTTGTTTTGATCAGAGCATTTAACCCATTCACATTTAAGGTTGTTATTGATAGGCACTTGCTCATTGCCATTTTCCCCTTTGTGCCTGTGCTCCTCTCTTTCTTCATCTCCTTAAAGCAGTCCCTTTAGCATGTATTGCAAAACCCACTCAACAAAATCAAGATGTCCAAAACAGAACTTCAGACATTAGCCACATTCTTGGGGTTAGAACCAACTGACCACAAAGAACGCAGAAATGGAGCCTTCTGTTTACTACTAAAATGGACTCAGTTCTTGCCCTCTGTGCTTAAAAGATCAGATTTTTTAAAACAGATACTCTTTTCACGCCATTCAACTATTTAATGTAAAATACAGCAAAGGGAATGTCAATAATATAACAATAACTTTATAGGGTGACAGATGGTGGGCTTTTTGTGGTGACCACTTTGATATCAATGTGAAATCTCATGATTTATATACCAGAAACTAATACGATACTGTATGTGAACTGTACTTAAATTAAAAAAGAGCTTTATGTTCAAAAATAAAACTTAGACATAAAAAAGAACATAAGTGGAATAAAGATTAGGTAGGAAAAGTAAAATTAGGTGCAAAGTTCTCTATGATAATGTCTGGGTTAAATATTTTAATTTTAGCATTAAGTAATTGTTCATTTATGCAGAAATATAAGCTTTTAAAGTAGGTGATAATGACAAATTCAAGAGTACTTTGTAGCTTAGGCTGGTGAATGGTGTTATTAGAAACCTAATCTTTACACTTAGCAGTAAATACTTTAATAATACTTATAGACCAAGAATAAAACTGTCCACATTCATTTCTAATGCTGTTATTAAATAGCCAGTGACCATTCGACAGGACAGGAGGGAATTGGCCTGTCATATAAAGAGGAATGTAGTTTAATTAAAAATGGCTTGAATATCTTTTAGAAGAAATCATTTGAATGTGTGAATGACCTATAAAGTGGGATTTAAGAGGGAAAATAAACCAGCTCATAAATTGAACTAGCTTATCTTAAAGTCTTAGTCTATTTAACTCTATATAATCAAAGGTAATTGCAAAATAATTAAGTTAAACAATACCTTAAACCACATTTAATTAATATTTTATACTTAAATGTCTTTCTGGGAAATAAATTTTTGTTATTTATCATGATAAAGTAAGTATCAGTAGGGCAAAATGCTTATATAATTTATTGAGTTCTCATGGGTAACATGTAGTTGGTCTTCTTGTGTGTTTCCTTTTAACTTGCTTTTTCTGGAAATTTATATGGCAATTGATGAGTTTATATAATATTACGAGATACTTGTATTTCCTAATAGACTATATTGGAAGACTTCATGAGCTAAACTTACTCCATGGTAATCTTTACCATTAATTCCAGTTTCTATAATGTGAATATATATGTGCAGTTGTAATGTGCCTTGAGTTTATACAAAAATATAACAATTGGACTTCATCAAGTTCTTATTTATGCTAGTAAACAAACTAAGCTGTTCACTTGCATTATTTTATTTATTCATGGGACTATCAATTTAATAGACAAACTGAGGCCTGGAGAACTTGAATTGTATATAATCGCAAAGTTAGTAAGTGTTTCAAGATTTAAGTTCAGCCTTGGCTGGTGGCACAGTGGATAAGGTGCCGGCCTGCAAACCCAAAGGTTGCTGGTTTGAGTCCCAGACAGGACACATAACCAGGTTGCAAGCCAGATCACCAGCCAGTTCTGTGGCTGGAGGCAGGTGAAAGGCAACCATACATGGATGTTTCTCTCCCTCTCTGCTTCTCTCCCTTGCTCTCTCTCTAAAAATAATAAATAAAATCTTAAAAAGAAGAAGAAGAAGAGGAAACATTCATGAAAATGTATCCCTGGGAAAAAATCTAAATTAATGTCCAGAACAAGTGTTTCTTTTTGTTTATCTGCTGTTCTACATTTAATGACTAAGAAACCCTACTTTAAAAATTGTAATTGTGGCCCTGGCTGATGTGGCTCAGTGGATTGACACTGGCCTGTGAACCCAAGGGTCACTGGTTCAATTCCCAGTCAGGGCATATAACCAGGTTGGAAGCCAGGTCTCCGGCCAGATCCCCAGCTGGAGGCAGGTGAAAGGCAACTATACACTAATGTTTCTCTCCTTTTCTTCTTCCCTTGCTGCCCTTTTCTCTAAAAATAATGAATAAAATCCTTTAAGAAATTATTATTGTGTTCAGCATTTTGTCAAACTTCTCATAATCTCCCAACATGTTTACTTCACGGTATCACATATAGTTTTCTATATGAACCAACCCTAGAATAATATCAGCCCTAAATAGTCCTCAATTAAAAACTGCTAATCTATCAATTTATTACCCATTGGTTATTCATTTAGGCTATTATTTATTTCTAATTAATTAGCATAAAATGGCATTTTCTTATGCATAAAAATTAAAACTAGCTATGCATTGTAGGTGATTTTTTTACATTATATCTTCCAGTAAAGTATGAAAATTGCATAAAGTCATGGTATAAGTAAAATCATGTAATAAAGCATATGAAAAGTTAAAAAATCATTATAATAATCATGGTCTCCCTAAAACAGAAAGGTGCCCTTAACCACACTCCATGGTGACGTAAGATGGAACCTAAGGTTTCTGAACCAATATCTGTCCATTGCAATAGTCCATAGAGAAGGCACACTATATAAAGCTAAACTAGATAATCAAGCAGAGTGCCCAGTAGTCATGCTAACCACGCACAGGGAATGTCCATACTGTGGCATTTTAATCATTTACTTAGCGTACCAGTTTTCTCAACTTAGATATATTGCAGAAAATCTAATGGAAGCCTACTGATAGCATACTTGCCATAGAATAACAAAAATGTGGAGTTTGTGTTTCCTGCTGAGCAAAAACATAAAGTTCTTTCAACAAGTATAAGTAGCATACAAGAAGCTAAATGTAGGAAGTGGATGGAAAAGGGATACATAGATACAGGGAGTAGTTATCCTAGTCAGGTTTCTAAGGGCTCCTGGATACCTCTGTAAAAATAAAGATAATAAAAAGGTATGTAGCCAAATTAATTATTTGAAACATTTGTTCTCTCAAATAGTGTTCTGCTGGATAAAATTGAGTAGCAAACCACTGGAAAGTAAAAACTGGCCCATGTGAAAATATGTAAGAGAAATTCTGCTTGCACTCTTATTTTGAAAATATACACTGATGTAGGTTACCACATTAAAGGCTTAACTGATTTTTTATGGGCATGAGACCCTTTTTCAGAATGCCTATTAACACTTTTTGCAACACATAAGTTCTTATTCCTCAAATAAGTCTGAGGAGCTCTGCCTAATCAATTAGAGTTGAAGATGTATCTACTAAAGGTTAGAAACATTAGTAATTTGCCACAACTAAGAAAGGGAGTTATAGCTCATAATTTGAATGAAAAAATATCTCAATGGATGGGTGCCCATCTGTGAACCCAAAGGTCGCTGGTTCAATCCCCAGCCAGGGCACATAACCAGGTTGCAAGCCAGGTCTCCAGCCAGGTCCACAGCTGGAGGCAGGTGAAAAGCAACCATATGTTGATGTTTCTCTCCCTCTCTGCTTCCTTCCCTTCCACTCTCTCTGGAAATAGTGAACAAAGTCTTTAAAAAAAGAGAGAAAAAAATATGTTTGAAAGATGTTTTTGCTTTTTATTCCCAATAAGGTGCTTCTGTCTTTTCCTAAATAAATCAAATATAAAACCCTTTCACTTATACTATAGTTTCCTTTATAAACTCTTTCTTCTAAAAATGCTGCCAAATATATATATGAATGTCATTGCTTTACTTTTTGCTTCATTATACCAAGCTGAAAATTATTATCAAAGATTGTGCAGAATATAGATTAAACATACCATTCAAACCACTTGAAAGAAAATTAGAAAAAAAAAAAGATTGAAATCAATTTCTCTCGTGAGATTTCCCCTTGCCCCAGAAACATAGCCTGTGGAAAGATAATTGTGAATAACTGCTGTACTTAAAGCTACTGCAAACATTCCACCTAAATCAGAGTAAAAACCCGTAACTGGTACCTGCGATTCATTGTCCATATAAAACCAAAATGCACTTAAAATGCCACTGAGATCATACTGTTAGCTTCACATTATATAGAGACAATTCAAACTTGTTGCCAGACCAGGAAATGACCCTTTGCAAACCAGCCTTTGCATCCTTACTGGGTTTTGTATCCTATCATTCTCCCTCTTGCTTTTTAGGATTGGACAACACTGGCTTGTCATCTGTCCTCAGGCTGCCTGGCCCTGCTACCTCAGCAATCCTTCAGCCTGAAAAGCATTTTTTTCTAGGCGTTGGTATAGCCAACTTCTTCTAGCACAGGATTCACTCATGTAGTTGTCACATCTCAAAGAGGACTTTATTAACCAGAATATATAAATAAGCATACCTACCAGCATCGCCATTACACATACCTTTGCTTTACCACTGAGCTTTAGCACTATCCTAAATGATCTTAATTAATTCTCTCTCCATCAGAATACAAACTCTGAGAAGAAGCATTTGCCTGACTACCTCCAGTTTACAACTTTATCTCTAATCCTGAGAAAAGCACCTGACCTCATAAAATATATTCAACAAATACTTGGGCAATGAATGGCAATTACCTGGATTAATATATCATGGAAACATAAATTTAGATTGATTTAAAAATTCCTAAAGTGCTTGTAATTAATTACACAGCAATCTAGAGGTAATGCACTTTTATTGATAGCATATCCCTAAAATATATAATTAGCCCCCAAAAGACAACTGTACTCTTCATTTAAATTATATAAGCTTCTTCCTCATAGACATTTATATAATTTGATGGCCATAATAAATATTCAATTTTTTCTTAATTAGTTTTGTTCGCAATTGTTGTTTTTATTAAAGAAGTATAATTAATGAGGTGTGTAACTCCTAAGTAAGATCTATAATTAGAAATCAAAATTTGTGTTCCAGAAATGTATTAGAACAGACCTAGGCAATATATATTAATTATACATAAATGAAACTATACACTTGCTTAATTCTTAGGAGAAAATTAAGTTGTGTGCCTGGTAGTTTGGCAAACCCTCATTGCATGACATTGCCAATGATTTATATATTTATATTAAATATATAAAATATTATGCTAATTTAGAATTTCCAAATTACTCTGCATATCACATTTTAATTATGTAATAGTCCTGTCTACATTTTAGATAGTTTTTAAAATTTATTTTTATTAAGTATGGTTGGCATGCAATCTTATATTGGTTAGATTAGTTTCAGATATGTATATAGTAGTAATTTAACCTTTTTATACCTTACAGTGTGATCACCCTACTAATTCTAGTCATCATCTGTCACCTTGTAAACTTATTATGATGTTGGCTATATTCTTCCCTTTTCACCCTGTAATAGTCCTTTCTCATCTAGAATGTAGGTATTTTATACAAGTGATAGCCACTGGGATATTCTATGTGTCTTGACAGCATAAATTAAAACAAGGTAGTTGTGGAAGTGATAGAGATGAACCAAATAAAAGCCATTAACATGATTTTTAAAGATGTCAAAATGTTTGCTAGCATGAATAAAATTTCTGTTTTAATTTTCAGAGATTATAAGCTAATTGCTATAGAACTCTCTTTTCATGATGCTCCTCCAATGGTAGCTAATATATATATATATATATATATAATATATATATAATTCATATACATATGATTCAAAATAATTATTACCAAATTATTTCTAAAGCGGGGAAGTAATGTTTTATGCAGATCCTTACATTTTAGACAACATCCTATATTTTTTCTGGTGACTTGACTACAGTATTATGAATTTCAATAGCTTTGTTTAGTGTTCTACAGATAACTCAAGGCTGTAGTATTGTATGAATGGTCTTTTAATGAAACTTTAGCCACCTATAAGTAGTAATCATAAAATAATTTGATGCTGTCATCCATTATATTTTTGATAAGCTTATAATAGATCAAGTTAACTAGGTTTGACATCCTCTACCATATCTTCCAAAAAAACAGCTTTCATCTAAGAATTGGATATTGATCCTTCTTTAAATATGAATGACTTGTGTGCAGCAGTTACTATATGTCATTGTATACATGTCTCTCAAATTCAGGCTAAAGTAAAACTATATGCACTCCTTTCCAACAAAAGTGTCATTTTATTAACATTCCTCTAATTTATTTTTATGATAGCTTGGAAGATGAAAACACATTGTAAAGAGTACAGTATCAACATGTGTCTCTGCTGCTACTGTATTTTTAAAAATTTATTTAGAAATTTAATTGAAATATTCTTTTAGATTATTAGGTACTATTACCTATTTTAAACTTGCTCATTTTAAAAACCAAAGCACAAGCACAATTTAGAAGTAAACACTCTCTTTGAAAGGCAATACAGATTCTTAAAACTAATTATAGGGATTGCAAATTATATGTATAAAATCTAGTCAAAATTATGCTTGGGTTTCTTTCTGTTTTCTGCAGATGACACAAATTTAACCTTAGCTTTGTTTCCCAAGGTGCGAAAGTGTTCAAAATCTCTTTCAACTATGACTCATAAGATTTCAAAACAAAGTGGCATGCTCTGAACATTCCTTATTCCTTTGTATTTGTCGCTTACAGCAAATTTATTATTATTATTTTTTAATTAAGAGAAGGCAACTTTTGGTAAAATATCTTTTACACAGCTAATTTATCAAGCACATTTTGATTATGAAATGGGGCTCAGATTTTCATTTCTGTCCACCTGTGTATTAGCACTATCCCCAGAATTCAAAAAAGTTCATAAACTACAAATGATAAACTTAATATATTATTATCACAGGTTAGCCACGAAACCATCACGGCAAAGATACCTTCAGTCCAAGAGTGCATTGTCTTCTTTTTTTCCACCTTTTCCCCATCCAAACACATTTCTAGATTGTCTTTAATTTTACTTTTTTATTTGTCTTTTTATAGTTGTACTAGCTGGTATGCCCAATTAAATACATTATTATTTATCCTTGTTTTGAACACTATAAACAGCATTTTAATAAATGTATTATTGTATGGAGCAATGGTCCATCAATTTTCACTACAATAGGGTATTCTCTGTATATAACACAAACTTCCAGCAGAAAGTTTGCTCAAGTTTTTTATTAATTGTCATAATATGCTTGTAGCTTTTTCACTTTCCTAGGACACAGGTTGTGGATTTTTCTGTTTCTTCTGTAAGTTCTGTCAATTTTCACATGATATGCTTTGAGGCCATGCTATATCTGCATACAAATGTATACCTGTTATGTCTTCCTTGTGAATTAGCATGTAAAGATAATCTTCTTAATTTCTACAATGATTACTGCCTTAAAACCTACATTCATTGAAATTATTATCAAGCAGCATGAGTGTTTTTGTTTAATGTTTGCAATTACCTGCCTTTCTCATTCTTTTAAAATCTCCAATCGTCTTTTGTTGTTATAGATGTGTTTCTTATGAGCAAGTTTGAAAAAAGCAAAGCAAATGGATTTTGATATTCTTTGGTTTTACTATCATTGTTTTAAATGAAAACATTTTTTTCCATTTAAATGTAATTACTGATATTTTTGTTTACTTTATGTTTAAAGCGAACATTGTGTGTGTCAGCTTACAATCTCCATCACATCACATAGTTGCCACTTCTTTTTGTGGTAAGAACACTTAATATCTCTCTTAGCAACTCTCAAGAATATATAATACAGTATTTGAACTATAATCACCAAGCTGTACACTAGACACTGCAGATCTTAGTCATCACATAACTAGAAGTCTATACACTTTGACCAAGGTCACCCCATTTCCCCCCAAGTATCCCTTACCCTGGTAACCACCGTGCTAGTCTCTGTCTCTAGAAGTTTAGCTTTTTAGATTCCACGTATATAAGTGAAATCATGGAATATTTGTCTTTCTTTGTCTGACTAATTTTATATACCACCTTTTTTATATGCTTCCTATTGTCCTGCCTGTTCTGGTTCTTTCTCCTTTTCACCTTTTTGCCTTCTGCATTGGTGAAGAAAGCGAAGAAAATGGAGTAATCAATATTTTCCTCTGATAGTTTGGAAGTTACATACTCCTTTTCTTTTTGTGGTAATCGAAAAAATCACAATAGCTTTGTTCTCTCTCATGATTTCTTGGATTTTCCTCTTCCTTATTAACTAAAATGGTTTGCTGGATATTACATATGAGAAATCATTTGTATATTTAAAGGTCAAATCCAGAACCTATAAAAAGATTTTACACTAAGACTAAGTGAGATTTATGCAGGAATGCAAGATTAGTTATGAAAACCAATTAATGTAATACATAGTATTAATAGAGTAAAAATAAAACCACATGATAACCTCAGTAAACATAGGAGACTAACAAAATCCAACACCCTGTCATGATAAAAAAAACACTCAAAAATCTTGAACAATAAAAGAAAATTTTCAGCCTGAGAAAGAGTATCTATAAGAATCCACCGGTGGTCCTGGCTGGTGGCTCAGTGGATAAGACACTGGTCAGGGAACCCAGAGGTTGCTGGTTCAATCCCCAGCCAGGGCACATAACCAGGGTCCAAGCCAGGTCTCCAGCCAGGTCCATAGCTGGAGGCAGGTGAAAGGCAACCATACATTGATGTCTTTCTCCCTCTCTGCCTGTCACCCTTCTCTTCTCCCTAAAAATAATAAATAAAATCTTAAAAAAAAAAAAAAAAGAATCCAGAGGTAACATCATACTTCATTACTCACTGGCAATTTTATGGCAAAAGCTAATGCAAGTGCAAGTGTGAGTTAACTCGTTATCAGTCAACAACTTTTGGGCTTGAAAGCATGAGTTTTATTCATGACCAATCCAAAATCTGTTAATAGTAATAGACTAATATGTTCCCTTTAAAATTAGAACTATCCAACATTGTATCAGAGGTTCTAGCCAAGACAAGCAGTCGAGAAAATAAAAATAAAACTCCTCCAAACTAGAGAGGAAGAAATAAAGCTACCTCTATTTGCTGATGATATAATCTTGTAATTGAAATGTCTAACAATTATTTAAACACTATTGGAGCTAATAGGAAAGTTCAGCAAGCTTTTAAAAATATGACATCAATATACTAAAAATCAGTTGCATTTCTAAACACCAGTAATGGCCAATCCAAAAATGAAATTAAATGAACAATTTCATTTACAGTAGCACTGAAAAGAATGAGATAGATAGAAATTAATGTAATGCAAGACTGTAACTTAAACACAATTTAAAATATATAAATACTATATGTGGAAAGATCCTGGATTCATACAGTGTAAGATGTAACACTTTTAAGATGACAATAATTTCCAAATTGACCTATCCATTCAATGTAATCTCTATAAAAAAGATCCAGCTGCCTTGTTTCCTCTCAGAAACTGATAAAGTGGTCACAAAACTCATATGGAAATGCAAAGGAACCTGAACAGTCAAAATAATCTTGAAATGAAGAAGAAAATAGGAAGACTTACAATTCCCACTTTAAAATTTACTGCAAAGCTGCAGTAATCAAGACTATATGGTACTAGCATAACAAATGGAGAGTCCAGAAACATTAAGAAGCCTTAATGGTTAATTTATGGTCAATTCATTTTCAACAAGGTGCCAAGATAATTCAACGTGGGAAGTATAGTATTCAACAAACTGTGCTGGGCTAACCAAACATCCAAATACAAAGTAGTGTAGTTGGACCGTTACTTAACACAATAGAAAATGACAGCCAATGGATCAAATACATAAATGCAAGTTCTAAAAACTATAAAATTTCTACTTGAAAAAACAACTCACAGAGTGGGAGAAAAACATATGCAAATCATATATCTGTTGAAGAATTTGCACCCAGAATGTGTAATTCTTACAATTCAGTACTGAGAAGACAAATAACTCAATTAGAAGTGAGTAGAGATGTTAAATAGACATGCTTTTAAAGAAGATGTACAAAAGCCAATTAAGTACATGAAATAATGCTCCACACCATGACTTGCAATATTTTAAGAGAAAGGAAAGGTAAAATTTTTAAAAAGAAAGAAGAATCGAACTTCGGGGCAATGAGAGCCTGCCTATATATCATTCGTTAACCGGACTTATCTTGCGTAAATTTAAAAGTTATAAGGCATAAAGAATTCACATATGGCCCTGGCTAATGTGGTTCCGTGGATAGACCACCGGCCTGCAAATCAAAGGGTTCCCGATTCAATTCACAGTGAGGGCACAGGCAAGGGGCAAGCACACATGGATGCTTCTCTCCCTCTCTTTCTCCCTCCCTTTTCCCCTCTCTAAAAATAAATAAATAAAGTCCTTAAAAAAAGAATTCACATATAAATAGGTATATAGTCTGTGACAACTCTTGATTTTACAGCATACCTGCCTTTATATGTTTCTTTTGCCCATTGAGTTATAATGGAAAATGAAAGAAATGCACACTAATTTACACACAAATTCTCACATGCCCTCCTAGCTGTCTGTAATAAAATCAACATCTCTAAAGTCACGGAGAGTTTTCCTCTTCCCACTAAATTTATATGCATAGAGTTGATATTTCAGATGTTATTTTTGTGGTGATATAGTCTTTTGGGACTTCAACTGCTGGGGATAAAAGGAGTGTGATGTTGATAGAATTCAAATGCTGTTTGAAGAGGCATTCAAAAGTGGATGTCTCTTATTACCTTCAGAAAAAATTATGGAAAATAGCAATCTTATGTCAATTACATTAAATGTACTTATTTTTTATATTTTCAGCACAGGGCTTTGAAATTTTAACAAGATTTATATGTAAATGATCAGTTATCATGATATGATTTTAATAGCACCAACACATCAGAAAAGGATAATTACCATCTTACACTTTCAACCATCCTTGGAAAATTTAAAAATATGCAGTTGGGCTTAGGCATTTGGTAGTTGTCTGATATAGAACATATTTAAACATAAATGCTTTCTAAATATAAACCTTTGACAGTTAAATTTGCAATGATTCACATAAGTATTCTGGCCTCCAAAATGTGCTATATATATGTATATATATAAACATCTGTCTTCAGTTATAAAAATATAGATGTTGATATAAAAACATTTAACAATGCATTACGCTGTACTTAATATGTACATACAGAACACATAATGCTCAGGGGTTAAAAAGAGCATATACATAATATGCATATACTGTACACTAAATAAGAAGAGCATACAGAGGATACTTCCATCTAAGCATAGCTACTAGGAAGTAAAAGATTGCATGTCTGTGTTTGTGCACATGGGACAGAGGGGACAACTTGAGCTTTCAACTGATGACAAGAAGGGGTGGCAGGAGCAAAGCCCATGGAGGAATTACAGTGTAAAGGCCTTCATATTGTGCGTGTGTGCACACATGCACGTACATACCAGAGGAAAAGATTTAAGCCCTAGGACCCTGGCTGGTGGCACAGTGGATAGGGCACTGGCCTGCAAATCCAAAGGTTGATGGTTGGATTCCCAGCCAGCATACATAACCAGGTTGCAAGCTAGGTCTCCAGCCAGGTCCATAGCTGGAGGCAGGTGAAAAGCAACCATACATTGATGTCTCTCTCCCTCTCTGCCTCTTTCCCTTCCCCTCTCTTTAAAAAATAACAAATAAAATCTTTTAAAAAAGAATTTAAAAAAAATTTAATCCCTCATCTAATGACCAGAAGTAGGCAGATGTAAAGATGGGGTGGAGGCAGTCATGTCCATGGAGGGAATAGCATGCGTAATGCCTTGAGAGTGAAATGAGCTTGGTATAATTGAAGGAGGATAAAAAGATGGAACAGTGCGAGAAGGGAAGAGTGGGCAGAGGTGAGATGGGAGAGGTACAACCTGTTTCAACTCTTTTTTGTTCAATAGTTTGAAATTGTTTATTTTACTGAATCCCCAAGTAAGTTCTCAGATGAGAGAGGATAACTATCACAGGAATACATAGTTACTAATCTCAGAAAAACTTCTTATAAAAATTTTGTGAATCCAACAGCAAAGCTGCTAAATCTTCCCATTGCTACTCAATTTTCAAAATATAAATATAATATTATGGAAATACAGTCATAACATAAACGTGTTGGAACTCTGTCCAAATGGGCAGTAACTCAAAAGTAATTTTTAGTGCTAGCAGATTTTTCTAATTTAATCCTTTACTCCTGCATCCAATAATGAGTTAGCCTGTATTAACACTATCAGAATTTTGTTCTAAGAACCTGCCCAAATGTTCTTCTCCTTTAGAAGAGTTCCTTTGTGTTTGTTGTTCATTTAAAATTTGGTTTAAGTTTCTTATTCTAGATATCCTACTAGGAACATATGGAGTAAGAATTGGGTGATAGGCTGTCTCCTTCTCTAGTTCACTTTTCTCTCTCTCTCTCTCCCATGAGATGATGAAGCATGTTCCAGTCCCAAGATGGAAATATGGAAAAGCCCAGGTTGGTACTGTATTCTAAAATTTTAGGCTTTGGAAAAGTAAGAGAGGTTATGGAACTCACGAAGCTCACAGTAGATTTGAGAGCTACACAGATAACTGCTGAGACTAGGCATTGCCCCGATTATGTGAGATGACCGTCTTCAGCAATTAGTGACCCAAACAGAGCCTTGATAGTTAACACATTCTGAAGCTGCTTCAGAGAAAACCAATCTTCCTTTCTTCTCAGACACTTTCATGCCCCTTTCCCACACACAGTGCCCAACCTACTTGCAAGATTATCTTTGGGTTGATGTTACTAACACTTTTAAAACCACTCAAGGTTGCCTCTTGAATTGTTGTTGCACACATAGAAGGCGACATGACCCAACTGTACATGCAGTGATGAGAAATCACTGGCTAAACACATTCGCCTAGTGTCTCCTCTGTGACATTTCACTGTGAGTATACTTGTGATACAGTGAGATTTCCAATATATGATAAACACAGCTGGTATTATGAATCAGTCTTCAACTTTCACCTTCAAGTTTCAATGTAGAAAAAGTTTGCTATCTACAGTAACTCACAGATCATGTCTCCCTTAATTCATTGATTCAGAATTTATAATCCATGTCAGTACAACTAACTCACACTGGTACTTATTTCCAACTTCCCTCTCTACAAACATTTTGTTAACCTACCAAGCTCAAGATTTGGACATCACTTTTTACTCTCTCTCTCATCCAATTAGAATTTAACATGCATTAAATTTACTTAGATATGCCACCCAGGACTTTCAGTTCTACTCTAATCTTATTCCAGGCATTTATCATTGCAGGCCAGAGTATGATGGCAGCCGATGAAGTAGATTTTTCAAATTCACTTTAGCCTCTCTATTCATGTTTACCAATTGCTAACTTTCTGTAAGTGTGTATTCTTCTGTTATCACAACCCAAAAGTGCTTCAAAGCATTCTCCAGTGCCAGTTCACACAAACTTGAGAATCGGAGCCTAATAGAGGCATTATGATTGAGTATTAGGAGCAAGGCAAATAGCTGTCATGAGTCTGAGGTCATCGTATTCACCTCAAACTAACAATGGAACCAAGATTCTAATACATAAGCTAATTTGGTTTTCAAATATCCCAGAGTATTATGGGGCAGAGGAAAGACACAGGGTAATTTTAGGGTTGGTAATAGATCTTTCTCAGTGCTTTCTCCATCACATGCATGGGTGCATGAGCATACAATTTTTCTCCGTAAATCCTCCCCCTCCTCTGATACGGTTGAATCTTCCAAAAGATAGCTTCCATTTGTGTCTTTGTTATGTACATATATTCGATTTAGGAAAAGGGACTAAACTGCTCTTTCCATTCACAATAGTATGATTAATAGTGTTTTGATAAGTGACTCGCAAACAGAAGCATAAAGCCAAGGAGAGGTGAAATTATTTATTAAATATCTCAAAGTAGGTCAGTTACAGAGTACAAATCACACTATAAGTCACTGGGAAATAATAGGAAGTGTGTGGCAATGCATTTTTTGAAAAATTAGATAGCCCAATATTAAAACCATCTCTCTCAGGAGGTTCAGAATTCCAAACTCTACAAGATTTTAAGATGAATTTTTATTGACAGATAACAAACTTGTGTTCCAGGTAGCCTTTGGAACTGCCAAGTCAGGTGCGATCTGAGGCCCAAGGTGGAAAGAGTGAGACTCCCACCCTACCTTTGTAATTGCCATATTTTTATTGTTCAACATGTTGAGTTCCTTGTAAAAATTCCATTGAAAGAAAATAAATCCCATTTGGTTAAAGAGAGAAGATTGATAAGCAATGACTTCAATGGCGAGGAACTTGTAGAATTGGTTTCTGGATAACGCTGAACGTTGAACAAGAAGTTTCTAAGATTTAGTATGAATTCTACCTCTCCAGGATTTATGTTGCTGCATTCTCATAACTCCAATAAATTTAGCTATAAATTTTTAAAAATGTAATGAAATGTCAGAAGGTATTTGAAGAAAGCAGTTCATTTTTTTGCCACAGAATTCCGGACGGGCACTTAGTTCTGATCCCTACTTCAAGGATTCGTGAGCAGAGGTAAATGGCCTTTCTTGAAAAGTACAAAATGACCTCTTGGGAAGACAAGAGATCTTTTGAAAAGAGTCTCCTATTTATTTAATGACAAAAGCAAAATGGATAACATATGTTAACTTCGACTCAGATGCACCCTTGAACATCCAACAAAGGTTGTCTTCAGTGCTCCCAGCCTATGCTTCCGCACAATCTATCTCTTTCTGTGATGGCTCTTTTGCTGAATTATTATGTCCTTATGGTCATTTTCCTTCATATTTGCCACCTTCATGCCTGACTGTCAAAATCTGCATTCCGTCTTCTATCTAAATCAAAATTTATATTTAAAATGTATAAAATGACCAGGGATATGGTCAATGCTTTACTTACCAATAAATATCGGCATTTAGTTTTTTTTTTATTTATTATTTTCAGAGAGCAAGGGGAAGGGAGAGAGGCAAAGAGGAAGAGAGACATCCATGTATGGTTGCCTTTCACCTGCCTCCAGCTACAGACCTGGCTGGAGACTTGGCTTGCAACCTGGTTATATGCCTTGGCTGGGAATCCAACCAGCAACCTTTGGGTTCACAGGCTGGCTCCTTATCCACTGTGCCACCAGCCAGGGCAATATTGGCATTTTTAAAAACATAAGAAAGTTTATGCTATAAATTTAAAGGTCCTGGGCTTTTTAAAAATTAAGTGAGATGATTCCAATGTTTCTATAAAGCTGGGTATAAAACTATACAGGATGGTGAGAAGAGCAGAAAGCAGAAAGTCAGTGCCACTTCTTTTTTTTTTTTAATTTAATTGTATTGCTGTTGTATTACATCCATCCCCTTTTTGCTCCCCTCTGTCCTCTTCCCCACCCACCCATTCCCCCTCAAAGTCAATCCCTCCTGTTGTCCATGTCCATGGTTCCTTTATACTAGGTTCTTTGGTGCCACTTTTAAGACATCAGCTGAAACATATCACATGGGAAGTTCAAATATAGAGCATGGTTATATTCTATGATGAAAAAATGCTTCTCACTGGTCCCCCAAATACACTTCATCCATTGGAAACATTTAGCTTACACTTCAAGCCCTGTCAGGATATTCCTTAATGCAGCCCAATGAGAATATAAGAATAATACTAACAACAACAGCAACAGTAGACATTGAGGAGTATTTTATTAAGATTTTAGCCCTGGCCCATGTGTTCAGTTGGTTGGAGCATCATCCCATAAACTGAAAAGGTAATGGATTCAATTTCCAGTCAGCGCACATACCTAGGTTGCAGGTTCAGTCCTCAGAGGGGGCATGTATGAAAGGCAACTGATCGATGTTGCTCTCCCTCTCTCCTTTGCCCTCTCTCTAAAATCAATAACCATGTCCCAAGGTAAGGATAATACATAATATATATATTTGACAGAATTTCTGTCAAATGTTTTTCACACAATATCTCACTTAGTTCTCCCAAGAGGCCTGTAACACAATACCCTTTCATAGTTCCCTTTTTATCAACAAGAAAATAAGGCTCATGGAAATTATATATCTAGATATCTAGTCTCTGGTCTCAAGTTACTACCTGACAGAAATGGAATTTAAGTTTAAATCTCGTGGACTCCAAATTACTCAGAAATGTAAGCCTCATCTCCACCCTGATGATTTCTCTGACCACTTTGAATTCTATGCCTTATCTGAATTCCTGCACGGTGTCCTATCTCTATCTCTCAGCCTCTATCAGAATTTTAACCTCTCTCACCGGTATCTTACTTACAAAATTAAGTTTTTAAATTCTGATACAATGCAGATATAGAAAGAGCAATGTGATTTTAGAGACTAGTGATTTTAAAAGATTGCCTATTTTCTCCATCAGGAATTATGTCTAGCTAGCTTTTTATTTTAGTATGTTAATCATTCTTACAAGAATTTATATTTATTTCTGTTGTGCATGATAATCATAGTTCAACAATTATAGATATTTAATTTAGTGATTAAAGTGCTTGAATTTACAGGATTCCTATTCAACAATATTCCTATTTTGGAGTTTTTTATTTTATTCATCTATTGGTTGCCTAGAAGATAGTTCAAGTTCAAATGTCAATCTGCTGAGAAATTATTTCTCTCATTATATCTTACCTTTCTTTTACTCCAATCTCTTCTCCAGGAATAGCAATTATTTATAAGTTGGAATTTTTCTCTTTTAATCTATTGACCTCTTCCTCACTAGTTTTTCTTTTTTTCTCTCTCATTCTGAAACTTGAGAGATTCTAAAGTTCATCTTCCACTGGCTTTCTGATGAAACTTTCTGTAGTATAGTCTGCCCCCTGTCCCCTCCACAATTTTATATTTGGATAAAATATTCACTTCCTAATATTCATGTTTGAGATACTCATTTTTCTTTTTCTTTTTTCTTTTTTTTTTTTTTTTTTGCCTCCTCCATCTTTTGATTTTTCTAGTTCATATTTAAAAAAAAAAAAAAAGTAAGCCCTGGCTGGTGGCACAGTGGATAAGGCACTGGCCTGCAAACCCAAAGGTCGCTGGCTTGATTCCCAGCCAGGGCACATAACCAGGTTGCAAGCCAGGTCTCCAGCCAGGTCTGTAACTGGAGGAAGGTGACAGGCAACCATACATTGATGTCTCTCTCCCTCTCTGCCTCTCTCTCTCCCTTCTCTGCTCTCTAAAAATAATAAAATCAAATCATATATATATATATATG
This sequence comes from Noctilio leporinus, assembly GCA_004026585.1. NCBI lineage: Eukaryota > Metazoa > Chordata > Mammalia > Chiroptera > Noctilionidae > Noctilio > Noctilio leporinus. Next base: position 136,155 of record PVIW01000057.1, on the reverse strand, counting down.
TTATTTTTTCATTCTGTGCTAAAAGCAATTCATAGGCTTAACACTGTTATCATTTTCTTTGTCACAAATGTTATTAACCATGTGAAAGGGGCCTCAGTTTTTCTGCCAAAAGCAAGAGATGCTTCACCGTGAGAGGGGCTCCGGCCACCCTGTACCAGTGCAGAGCCGCGGGACCATTCACGTGACCCATCTCAGGACCCAAGAGCCAGGGGAGACAGCAGGGTCCTCACACATGCACAGACCTCAAGAGCAAAGCATTGCCTCTGGATTGGACAAAACTGCTGGCCTCTTCCTTCTAGGGTCCTGATTAACCAGCTGGTTGGACCCTCCTACTGGGGACCCTACTCAGCGGCTCCGATTAACTTCACTGATCCAAGGCATGTTTTCAACCCGTTCTCTGTCTCCAGTGGCCATGCCTGCTCCTGGAGACTCATCCAGAACACGGATCTTCACAGCATACAGGACTTCCAAGGGGAGGATTCACATTTACCCCAGGTTTGTCCTGGCGTCTGGATTTTACAGCACCCAGTTAGTGAATATTTATAGTGATCTGTCAAACCTCTAATGAAAGCCATTCACCATGGTCCTTCACGCTATTTGGCTTTAGTCTGTCCCTGGTTACTTATGCATGACAGACATGTATATTTAGTGCATGGCCTGCCTCCTTCACAACATTACATGGGTAACAGATTTTCTTTTTATATGTCTTTGTAGTAGTCAGGCTAGCAGCATGACATGAGGTTGTTACCTTACTCAGACATCCCATGCATATAAGAATAAGGGGCAATTCCAGATCTTTCTCTGGTAATCGAGGGAAACAGTTAGCATAAGCATCACAAAGGAAGCCTAATGCTGAGGGAAATAGTAATCCAATAGGCATGCAGGACATAGAAAAATGCTGATTTAAAGGAAGTAATTTTAGAGATTCTAACTGGTAGGCAAGAGCACCAGGAACGTCTGTAAGCAGGTAACAGAGTCTTTCATGAAAACGAGAGAATGGTGATAGCCATGCGAAAAGTGGCTTCAAATTGGAGTCTAGTTACCACTGTTACAGGAGGGAGTCATGGCAAACCAATTTTCCAGAACAGAACTAAGAATACCTTATTATAGAACACTGATCTAAAGTGTCTTAATTCTTTACAAGCAGGGTCACGATGACACTGATGGATTAGGAAGGTAACTTAGGTTGGGAAGATGAGTGATCCAAAGGCAGATATTGAGTTTTCTGAAATATTATCTTCTGTGACACTGACGTGCGTGTGATAAGAATCCCAAATAGCTCACCACAGCATTAAAAAGAAATGGAACTTTCCTTGGTTTATCCAGTCATTCATCTCTCATTTTCCAAATGCCAATCGTGCTTCTCATACATGATTCGTGTTCTTTAAACAACACAGTTCTTCAGTACCCAAAGGTCTTCTGCTTACTTCCAACAATGATATTGCACAAATTGAAATTACATTCAGGAAATGTTCTCGATCACCTGCGTGAAACTGAGCATGCTATTTCACATGATCCCACCAGATCATACATCCAGCAAGAGTTAACTATGTTGCTGTTAAATATTGAAGAATAAATAAAATGTTAGTCTGTGGTTAATTAAGAAAGCCAAGATATTCTAGGTGTTTCAAGAAGTAAATGATTTAACTTTGGGTATGAAGTGCTTGTTAGACTTCACATTTTAAGAGTGAGGGTCAGGGGAGGTCTTCACTAGCTCTATGGGGATCAGCCCTCCTGGTCAGAGTTCTTCGTAGTAAAGAGACAGGTAGTTCACCATGGAAAGCCACAGGCTGAGGCAAAATTTCTATCTGCTGGAACCCCAGTATTGCCTCTTATTGTCAGCTCAAGAGTCTCCACTGTAAGTAATTCTCATTGGAGGACTCAATGTTATTTATTTAATGAAATTTGTTTATATCTTAATAAAAATAATAAAAAGTATTAATAAAAGGATTTATTATTAAAAATCATTATTAATACTTGCAGATTTCAATGGCAGAATGGAAACTAAAGGTCAAAATAATGAACTGAGAGCAATGAGATACTGAAATAATTATTGAATCAAATAATCAAAGAAAAATGGATTTGGCTTTAGTATATAGTTTCTATATGTATGGTATCATATTTTATCATAAATCACTTGAAAAATTTAGAATATTTTATTTTTTCATCAAACAACTTGAATCAGGAAGGTGAATCAAAATTTAATTTGAATTTTAGGGGTAGTGTCCATTAAGAGAGAGTTGTTAAATAAACTACATGCAATACCATTCAGCCATTAAAATAAATAATGTTCATGGCAATGAGAAATAATTTATTGAATGTTTACTTAGGGAATACAATTTGTTCAGTGCTTTATCTGCATTAACTCAATAAATAATTTATTGGTAATATTAATTATACAAGTTGATAATACCTAAAATCAACTAAATATGAATATTTCTGTAAAGAAAAAGTAACAGCAAATTAACTTTTCATTGAAGGTCAGGTGTCATTAAATATACACTTTGTAGCAGTTTGAGATACATTTTATATCTGTCATTGGACATCTTCATTTGATGCCATGTGGACTCTGTGCTATTTAGATTTGCATGCAGAATATATACGTACTAAGACAATTTTGTTCATTTGTACTCTACACTAAATAATCAATTGTATATTATTGTAGTTAGAAGAGAAGGAAATTTATTATTTATAAGAAACTCATGATAAACATTGAATATGTTTTATAAAAAGTAAAGCAGAGGAAAAGTAAGACAGGCCTATATTATTCCTCAGCTTTTCCAACCTACGAATGCTAACCCTCTTCTAGCAGACTAAGGATCCACTAGATCAAATATTGACTTATATTACAAACAGACACCATTTCCAAATAATTGTGATCACAACGTAAGAATGGCTGCATTCTGTTCTACTTAGATTTCTATAAAGAGCATTATGACATCTACTATGCTAAAAAAAGAGCTGATGTTTAAAGCCATCATATACCTTTTCACATTATACTTTTCTTTGCATCCATCATTAGTTGCGCATGTCCCTTTTGCCACATATCCAAGAGTCCCACAGGATTTATTCTAACGGTCCTCATCTGCAACCCTGAACATCCATAACATCCGCCACTGACTGTAAATAGCCTAACCACCTTCATAAGTCCAGAGACAACAAATCAATGCATGACAAATAACACTGTTCACTTTTGACTAAAAAATAGGAGGTTAAACTATTTCCCATTATTAATAGCAAAAAATAAAGAACATTTGTCTGCCTTTGAAATAGATGTTGGTTTGTCTTCTTGACAGACTGTAAGTTCATCTACAGAAAGCATCAAATGTATTTGGTGGTAAATTTTTTTTCATAATAATCTAATCAGGCCCTTAAAAATAAATATTAAAAAAAACTATATGTATTTTCTTTAATAAGCAGTTAAGCCATTTAATATATGTACAAAGAGTTACTTTAGTAGTGAATATATTAGGTACGAAGAGATAGTTTATGCCTAGGATCTGGTTCTTGTAAGGCAGACAGGTATGCACTTAAATACACACACCGTTAAGATATTGTGTGTTTGCAAACACACATAGCACAAGTCAAAAATTAATTATGGAGATGCCTTCATGGTATCAGTTGGTGGTGAGTACCTGACACTGGGAAGAGTATAAGTGAGGGGAAAAAATGGACAGAATGGCATTTAAACTGGGTTTTGATAAATGAGTAGAATTACAGTAAATCTATGTGGATCCCAAAAACAACTCATATAACAGTTAAGGCCTGAACACTGTAATGTTAAAGGCCAGAGACTGGAGCACAGCAATGTCAGGGTAGGAAATCATATATGTTAATTTTAGCAGGAGACAACCTTGAGTGCCAACATCAGGCATGCATAATTGTGCAAACAAGAAAGAGAAATGGAAGGATTCTGAGGCAACCAGACTAGCAGTGGACTAGAATTTGTAGGCATGATGTTGAAAGACTATTTTGATGGTTTATGTAAGAAGAAATAAAACTATGAACTAAAGGTAATAGTTGTAAAAGGCCAGATAGCTATTAGTGTAACTTGAGTACTTCAGTGTAACCAATTTCCCCAAAGAAACATATTCAGGGAACAAACAGGCTAGAGAAAATCGCATATTATCAGGGAGACCAGCTGAAGAAACTACGCACATAAGTGTCTGTGTACATTTTTTCCTTTTTGCTCTGAATGCTACCTTTTTACATTTTGGTAATTATTAACTTCTATGCACCATAAAAAGATTTTTCAAGTGGTTTTGACTTAACTATAAATTAACATACACACACAAAAATCATTAAGGATATCTGCAATACCTCCTCTAGTAGTAGTATGTCGCAAAAGACTACAAAAAAAAAAAAAAAAGAGAGAGAGAGAGAGAGAGAAAGAAAAGAAAAGAAAAGAAAGAAAGGGGAAAAGTTCTTGTCAAGAATGCTTTTTGTGCTCTGGCTGGTGGCTCAGTGGATAAGGTGCCAGCCTGTGAACCCAAAGATCGCTGGTTTGATTCCCAGCCAGGGCACATAACCAGGTTGCAAGCCAGGTCACCAGCCAGGTTCATAGCTGGAGGCAGGTGAAAGACAACCATACATTGATGTTTCTCTCTCTTTCTTCCTCCTTCCCTCCCTGCCCTTCTCTCTGAAAATAATGAATAAAATCTTAAAAAAAAAAAGAATGTTTTTTCTTTTCCCAACAACAACATTAATTATGCTGTCGGCTAAGCCATGAGAAGGAGCCAGGCAGAGGCAATCTGACTCTCATCTTGTTTAAACTTGTCAGTCTCAAAATGAAGTCAAGAGTTAGGGAAAATGGAGGTCTCCTTCCTCATTTAAAGATAAATAGGAAGTCTAATTCCAAGTGCTTTTAAGGGAAGGCTCCTTTCTGGAAGACACTTGTCTCTTTTTAAAAGTATTGACTAATTCAGCCCCTCACACAACTCCCAGAAGTAAGAGCCCGTTTCTCATCAGGAAAAATGGTCCTTGCACTGCGGTGCCTCATCGGTTGCACCTTCCATCCCCTGTGGACAGAAAACGCATCTCTAATGTGCTTAAGAACTGCCAAGACTTACGCATTTTTAAGCTGAACTTGTGCTTCAACCCAATGTTCTTACTTCTGCGTGTTGCTGTTTCGTAAGAGTTGCTAGCAACCCCATGGGAAAAAGAATTGCAACAAACATCTATCTGTTAGAACTCTTTGTTCACAAAATGAGCTTAGTTTTTCTTATACAAAGGGGAGGAGGGGAGACAGGAGAAACAAAAGGGGAAATCTGGGGACAGAGCAAGGCAGCTCACCTAGAGGAGGGTTAGAGAATGTGACCTATGGATGAGATGCAAAGTGGCTGAGAGGAGAGAGGTGTGTGATTTGTACAAGGGATCTAACACTCTCCATGTACTAGGTAGTGTAGGGAGTTTCCATATTGATACTATTCAGTGAGAGGATTTTCTCCCCCTTTGAGTTAGAGACCCCTTCCACTTTGAGTTGTAAATCCATAATTCCCCTCCTCCCAAATAAAGCCTTTTATTTAACCAAGTGTTAAATGAGTGGAATGAAAAGAAATGGCCTTATTTCTCATTAGTCTAATATAAATTTTTTATCCCAAAGAACATAAATAGGTTCAAATAAGTACTTGTTAAAATTAGCTGGGACAATGCTTAGGAAAATACAATTCATAAAAATGTATCATTGGAATTAATATACTTCACCAAATTCTACCCGCTACTTTACTTCAGCACCATTCTGATACCTCACATATATTGTGTTGGATTACATAGGCTTTTCTTTATTTTTTAAGTATATTTTATTGATTAAACTATTACAGTTGTCCCAATTTTCTGCCTTTGCCCTCCTGTACCCATTAACCCCTTTCCCTCCAATAATCACTCCCTTGTCCAAGGGTCTTGCTTATAAGTTCTTTGGCTTCTCCATTTCCTATATTATACTTAACATCCCCCTGTTTGTTTTATTCCTACCAATCATGCTTTTTAATTCCTGCACCACTTCCCCCCTTCTCCCCTTTCACCCTCCCAGCTAATAATCCTCTAAATGATTCCCATACCTATGATTATGTTCCTCTTCTGGTTGTTTGCTTTGTTTGTTTGCTTTTTAAATTCAGTTGTTGATAGTTGTGAATTTGTTGCCTTTTTAATGCTCATGGTTTTGATTTTCTTCTTTATCTTAAATAAGTCCTTTTAACATTTCATATAATAATTGCTTGGTGGTGATGAACTCCTTTAGCTTTACCTTGTCTAGGAAGCATTGTACCTGCCCTCTAAATGATACCTTTGTTGGATAGAGTAATCTAGGTTGTAGATCCTTGCTTTCCATCACTTTGAATACTTTTACCAGTACCTTCTTGTCTGCAAAGTTTCTTTTGAGAAATCAGCAGTCTTATGGGAACTTGTTTGCAGGTAACTAACCCTCTGCTTTTCTTTTACTGCTTTTAAGATTCTTTTTTTTTCTTTTTAAAGGTTTTATTTATTCACTTTTTAGAGAGAAGAGAAGGGAGGGAGAAAGAGAGAGTGAGAAATGTGTGGTTGACTCTGGCCCACAACCCAGGCATGTGCTCTGACTGGGAATTAAACCAGGTCCCCTTGGTTCAAATGCCTGTGCTCAATCCACTGAGCCACACCGGCCAGGGCAAGATTCTCTCTTTTATCCTTAACCTTTGTCATTGTAATTATCATGTGTCTTGGTGTGGTCCTCTTTGGGTCCAATTTATTTGGGACTCTGTACTTCTGGGACTTGTATGTCTATTTCCTTTGCCGAATTAGGGAAGTTTCCTTTCATTATTTTTTCAAGTAAGTTTTCAATTTCTTGCTCTTCCTCTTCTCCTTCTGGCATCCCTATGATTCAGATAGTGGCACATTTGGAGATGTCCTAGAGGTTCCTAAGCCTACCTCTGCTTTTTTTCTTTTTTTTTTTAATTCGTGTTTCTTCTTTCTGTTTTGGTTGAATGTTTATCTCTTCCTTACATTCCAAATCATTAGTTCGAATCCCAGCTTCCTTCCCTTCTGTGTTGGTTTCCTACAGATTATTCTTTACTTCACTTAGTGTAGCCTTTATCTCTTCCTTTACGTTTTTGCCATACTCTCAGCATCCTGATAACAAGTGTTTTGAACTCTGCATCTGATAGGTTGGCTAGCTCCATGTCACTTGGCTCTTTTTCTGGGGTTTTATTTTCTTGTTTGATTTGGGCCATATTTCTTTGTCTCCTCAATTTGGCAGCCTTGCTGTGTTTGTTTCTATGTATTAGGTAGAGCCACTTTTATTACCTGTCTTAGTAGCATGGTCCAGGCAGAAAGGGCACCTGTAAATTATGTGGGGCAGACCCTTAGGTAATTGCCAGGGTGGGGGAACCCACTTTCCCATTTTGTGGCTGTACGTCGAGGGCTCAGAGAGAGGACAATGCTTCTGCCTGGCTTTGGGTGGCACCCTTCCACCTGCTGTCCTAGGGGTAAGTCCCAGAGTGGGTGGGTTTATGTACATTCTAAGACTGTGCTAGCCTTTTGTAGCAGTGAAAATCCATCAGTTTCTTCCAGCTCCCCAACCCCACACTGGTTTTACAGCCAGAGGTAATGGGGGTCCTGGTGCTGGAAACCTGGGATGTACCTTCTTGCCTAGAGCTGGATTTGCTGGCTCCTAAGGTGTCCCTCTCATCTGTTCTGCTATTGCTGCCTTTCCACGACATGCCATCTCTTCACCCATCTTCTTGACTCCGCCCCACCTATCCATCTGGATGAATGTGTCCTTTTTAAACTGTGGTTGTTGGACTTCCATTCAACTTGATTTTCTGATGGTTTTTGGTGGTTCTAGTTTTGAGTTCTAGTTGTAATTCTTTCTATAGGGGTGTGAAAGGGTGAAGCATTTCTACCTACACCTCCATCTTGCCCAGGAGTGGATTACATATATTTTTATAGTGTATTCTTTCAATGACCCAAGACATGGACAATAGTGTGGGAACTGACTGTGGGAGTGGGGGATGGGAAGGGCACAGGAGGGCCAAGTGGAAAAAATTGGGATAACTGTAACAAAATAACAATAATAAAGATTTAATGTTTTAAAAATTGGTTTAAATGCCTTTTTTTTTTTTAAACAGAAACTTAGATACACTAGTAAATATTGGTACAATGAAAAGAAATGATCACTTAATATTGTAGAGTGGTACACCTGAAGCCTATATGATTTCATTAGCCACTGCCCCCCAAGAAATGCAACACTTTTTTTAAAATGATCTCTTAAGCAAGATGTACATTTTGTTCTCTTCGCTGGTGCTCAGCTTACAGCTTTGCTGTGACACCCCCATGAGACCTGAAAGTATTATCACTTCCTAAGTTCAGGTTCAGGCACAATGGCTGGAAGATAAAAGTTTCTTCCCGATCTTCTTCAGAACCTGAGTCTTAAAGGTCAGCTAATGATGGCCAACAGGAAATCAAAGGCAACAGAAACAAAACCAACAAAAAAAGTTTTGTCAATTAAAAAAAAAAAAACTTGTCTGGAGAAGTAACAAAGCATCTCGATTTTCTTTTAAAGTCCATTTTCCAATTTTTCTAATCTCTTTAAAGTTTTTCAATAGTTCTAAATTAAATCCCTTTCATCCTTATCTCTTTATCCATCAGAAAATCCGAAGGGTATTTGGATTCAGACATCCATTGCACCAAAGATCTTTCATTACACAGCACAAACAAGCACTTTTATTGAACAAGAACCCAATTACTTAACCCAGCTCCAGATTTCATTCTTCCCTGCGGCGCCTATCCCGACAGAAGCCCGCTAATCTCTTCTGATGGACGTGGCTACATATCAGTTCTGATACACAGAGATGATTCCTAACCTTCTTGTAGAAAACCACTGATTAAATAAACTGAGATGCCCATCTCAGCTTCCTTGGACCAATGAATAACAATGAGAAAGAGTGTTGGCGGATATGGACCCTTTCTTGCTCTGTGTAAAACACAAGCAGAAAGAGGAAAGGGGAAGAGAGGCGTGCCTGCTCTGAGAAAGTGACCCAAGTTCTGTAGGGGCAGGGCCTAAGGTTTCTCCAGTTTGTCTCTGCTCTTCAAATGACTGTCATACTGCCCACATTTTGCTAGACGAGAAGAAAGTCATTCTCTAAACGCTCTTGTGCCTTTGTGGCTACCATTCTTTTTTCATCGTATTGATAAATAATGTTAATGATTTGACCTTTACGTCTGAGCACTGATGGTGAATGGGAATAACTCAAGAGCTTTTAAAGAAACTGGAGTCCCATCCCTAGAGATTCTGATTGAATTCATGAGGGCTGGAACCTGCAATTGATTAATTTTTAAAAGCTCTCCAGGTAATCGTAACATACAACTAGAATTAAAAAGTGTTGCTTTGTATAAATAGCAATGAACAAAGCTGTTAATTATTATATGAGAATTATGAGGAGGTCTGAGGTGTCCTTTAGCCTAGCTTCAGTCTACAAGGAAAAGCCTCTGAAAAGTTACATTGAAAGCACATTGCTAGTTTACTATAAAGCCAATTTCTCTGGTTTCCTTTATTTTCTTTTTCTTTCCCTTTCTTTCTTTTTTTTTTAAGATTTTATTATTTATTTCCTGACAGAAGGACAGGGAGAGAGGAAGAAAGGGAGAGAAACATCAATGTATGATTGCCTTTCACCTGCCTCCAGCTACCAACCTTGCTGGAGACCTGGCTTCCAACCTGGTTATGTGCCCTGGCTGGGAATGGAACCAGTAACCTTTGGGTTCATAGTAGGCTATCCACTGATCCACCATCCAGGGCTTGATTTCCTTTTAACATCAAAATATTAGACCAAGTCCCCAAGATACTTCAAAGTAACATGTACAATACTGCTCATAACACTCTTTATATTACCACTTAAGCTTACTAATTTTATGTCCATCAATAAGAACTGCAATTAGAGCTTTTATATATAAATATAAATAAATATAAGTATAAATATATGGTCTGTCCCGAAAGTATCAGCGGTGCAAATTGTTTGAATTGTATTGACATTGGCTCAATACTTTTGGGACACACCTCATATATTCACACATACACATAAAAGAGAGAGAGTTTAAAATAAAGAATAGGAAGAATACCATTAGTATGAAATATTTTTAGGATGTACCTATGTGAACACTTACATGGAAAATAGATTTTTAAAGGATACTATAAATAGTACTTTCTAGAACTATTTTTATTTTGAGAGTTTTTAGTTTATGCTTTTCAATTATTTCTATTTTCCAATCATCTACGGGAACTACTTTCATGTATTTCAATCAACAGAGGTTATCTGGATAACAAAACATGTGCTCACTTTTTTAAAAATTTCACTAGCCTCCTAAAATGAATGTGACATTTGGTATCCATACTTTTTCTTGCACTGCTCTTCACAGCTGCACAGAATGATGCTACCAGTCTTTATATGACAGCACTTTAGCTGTTTGAAAGAACACAACAATGTTTTTTCTTTTTGAGAAACTCAATTTCTTCAATTCTTATTCCTTCAAAGACTGTGTATTATGCGCTTAGTATTAATGAGCTGACATCCTAAGATAGAAAAATAATGTAACAAATTCCTGCCATTAAGAAGCTTATATTCAATCAAAGACATAAAATGAGAATTTTTAAAAAAGATAAAATATAGTAATGGTATTACAAGTATATTTATAAACAGAGAAAAGTAATGCACATAGGGGAGTCCACTTTTTCAAGACCAATGGCCAGTAAATAGATGGAGAATAAAGTTGATTAAAATGGAACACACTTTTCAAAATTCATTTTTCACATTAACAAAGCCTTTTTATCTGTTTTTCTTTTTCTTTTGATTTTATGGCAGTATCAGAGATCATTCCTATTTTACACTTATGGAAGTGGAAGTTCACGATCTATTGACCTTTCTTCACTCAATGTGATCCAATTCATCAATGTTGCTCGATAATAGCCAAGAATTACAAACCCTTTTCAATGGGGTCTGATCAGCCCAGAAAAAGTGGCACTACTAGCCCCATTGATCTTCATCTTGACGCTTCTAATTATTTGTTCTGAAGTAGAGCAAGTGGGAAAATGGTCCAAGAAGGAGTCAGGCATGTGGAGGAATGAATTGCTAAGCCTGCCCAGAGGAGCGAATGCTGGTTTCAGAGAGAAGACAGTGATGGCTTGAGCTGACATTTGAAAGGCAAGAGAGAGGTGGCCAGGGGGAAATGGGAGTGGGTGGGGGGGCTTCATTCCATAAGGAGAAATCAGCACAGCCAGAAAGGGTGCACAATTGGAACTATGGCTGCTTTCATATTGTGTAGAGTGGCAAGGACAGGAGCGAAGGGACACATGGGAGGAAGGCTATAAAAGTAGACAGAATACCACCCACAAGCATCTTGGGAATTATGATTTGACTCTACTGGCAAGGGAAATAAGCAACATAATGACTTGTTTCATGTCCTAGGAAAAAAATAATCTATATATTTGCTAGACTCTAAAAAGGAGAGGAAGTATGTATAATAGAGACTCTTTCGGCTAAAATCAAATGCCCAAATAAATATTGGTAGGTTTTCAGTTGGCGTGACAATTTTTTTACTTTCGTACTTTGCACCACCTATGGGGAACACAGTCACACTTTTGTGAGAAATGATTGTGTTTTACATTAAGTTATGCATGGGATAGAAGTGTCAACAGGTGCCTAATATGCCTGCGTGTGGTTCGGATCAAATTCAAATTTGTTTTGGCATATTATTTCCTTCAGAAGACTCTAAGTCAGGTAATAGAAACATAAGGCATGCTTCCATCAGAAGTCATTTATTGCAGACTGTATTCTATGATTTCTTGACTTCCAATTTCTTATTAAATGAAAGGCCTTGTCTCAGCTTCTCCTGAACAGTTTTGAATGTTCACTCCTATACCACAGATGCCTACCTATAGGGAACCCATGTTAAAGAAAGAAAATATTCAGCAATGTGGGTAACAAGGGAATATTTTATTCTAGCTTTATTATTCTTTATAAATAGCATGCTGATTTTCTCTGATGGAAGAACATTCCTCAAAGGACACTAAATTTAGCCTTTTAAACAATATTCTGGTCCCTGAAATTCCGAATAAAACATTTTTTTTTGAGACTAAAAATCTAAGGGCTGATGAGTAATTTTAGTCAATAACATAACAAAGCTATTTATTTTATATTTGAAATAGGAAAGCAAAATGTTTTTGTGAGATTTAGGGTTAGGGATTAGACTGGTTACTTTTATTTGATAGCAGTATAATTTATAGCATTAGTGTGTAGATTAATTATGATTGTTTCATGTTTTATTGTCAAGTCTCCTTGACTAATAAAGCCATAGATAATGAAGCTGGCAGATGAGATCATTTTCTGGAGTTTTCAAGGTCAATATGTCAATTAAGATTGTGGGCTAATTCATTAGTACTGGGAAAAAATGTACATGTTGAGCTGCAGGAGATTGCAAGTCTGAAATATCAGACATCTGCATTGACTTATGACAGCCTCAAGTTCTCAATTTTATAAAGTGATTTAGAGGAGCAAATTACATTTCCACTAATTTGTCCAAGATAAAGCTTTCCAAAACTGTATAATACAGGCTTAAAGACTGCTGCATCATATCAATCCATGAACCATAATACATATATTGAGCAAAACATATAGTACATAGGCTTTCTATTTCCTTTAACATCAGCATGAATGTATTTCATTAATTAATTCATTCATTCAATAAGGGTTTACAATTTACTGAAGGTGTATTCTGAAGAAGGTTCTGTGTTAGCTACTTGGAGAGCATAATGAAAGAGGTAGACATGGTCTTCACTCTCACTAATTACGGAGACAGGTCCTAAACATTAAGTACACAATTGATCGTTGGTGACCCTTGGCCTAAGTGCCACCAAGGGAAAGTTCTTCATGATATGAGAATGTACAATTGTTACCCTGAAAGTGAGAAAAATGTGGTCTGAACATATTCACAGAATAATGTATAAATATCAATATGCCAGTTAAATATAATTGTTTATTGAGAACCAACTATATTTCACTCATTCCTTGGTTGCTGAGGATACAAGGAAATCATACCATGCAATTGGAGAAATAGGCATACACACAGCAAAGTATTTGGAGCTATGGAAGAATAGATAAATGATGGCCCCTGAGAATACAAAAGACTTTAGGAGGAAACTCATTCATTCACTTAATAAAATATTTATTGAGCATTTATCATAGTCCCAACATGGTCCTTAGTGTCAGGAATTTATATCCATAAAACACAACCCCAGTCCACAAAGAAGTAATTATCCAGAGTGGTGCTCTCAACCAGGGTTATTTCTCCCTCAAGGGAAATATGGCAATGTCTGGAGACATTTTTCTTTGTCACAACTGGAAAGAGTGTGCTATTGCTATCCATAGGGTAGAAAGGCCAGGTATGCTATTAAATATCCTATTAGACAAATGAAAGCCCCTCACTATGAATAATTACCCATCCCAAAATGTCCATCCTGACAAATTTGATAAACCTTTGAGAAACATAGAGAAATAGGTAATCAATTATGATGCACTACTATTAGTGTGGAAATGGGGCCGTATTTTAAAAGAGTCGGGAAAGTAAAGAGTAGAATGTGATATGGTAAAGAGAGTATACAAAGATGTTTGGATTGGTTCGCTCTTATTACTAATTATGCTAAGATATTAGCATAATGGAAAGGTCTGGACTAGGACTATCAAAAGGAAGATAGCAAGGTTACTAAAGGAATGGATATAAGAGGAAATTTGAGAGGTAAAAGAAACATTGATTTACTGAGCAATTAGGAGATGAAAATTTTGGAAGAGAAAGCTGAAAAAGAAAGAAGAGTCAATGGTTTCCTTAAGATTTGTTTACTTTGGCCCTGGTTGGTGTGGCTCAGTGGATTGGCATTGGCCTGCTAACCCAAGGGTCGCTGGTTCGATTCCCAGCCAGGGCACATAACCAGGTTGCAAGCCAGGTCTCCAGCCAGGTCTCCAGATGGAGGCACTTGAAAGGCAACTATACATTGATGTTTCTCTCCCTTTCTTCCTCCCTCCCTTCTTCCCCTCTCTCTAAAATATAATGAATAAAACCTTAAAAAAGAAAAAAATAAAAGATTTGTTTGGTTTGAGTGGTAGGTTAGCTGGAGTTAATAGCAACAGACAACAAAACAAAGGAGAAGCAAAGGGTTTCAAGGAAAACTCCTACTGGTAATAAAAACAATACTTACATGTTTTTATGTTTCAGACAGCATGTGAGTCACGGAAACCACTGTATTTGTCATAACCTTTGATAGGGAGGTAGTGCTATTTAAAGTAAGTCCAATTATCCCCAATTTTTAAGACAGAGTGGGAGATTAAATAAACTGCCAAACTCACATTGCTTATTAGTGGCACTATTAGTGGCAATAGACTCCGACTGAGGTTTATACCTTCTTCTAAAGCCAAGATTATCAATCTCTATTCTCTAACAGATTAATGAGACCACACCATCCAGGTGGTGTTTTCACCTTCTGTATCTAGATTGCCTGAGTTCTCCAAAAAGCTCAACTGACTGTAGAAACTTGTGTAGTACCAGCTTGTTAGAGAGTACAGTTCCTGGGAAGCAGAAGTGAGGAGAAATTCTAGGGAGTCATGGAGGTAGGGAGAGCAACCATTCAATATTAATCAAGTGCACCCCATTTTAGCTACTGCATTTCAGGGTGGCCCATGTGGAGGGAGAACAGGAGCATACGCACCGACTCCCAACCACATAATTGAAACTATCGAATATTTGCCCCAAAATATTCTCCTGCCTTTCTGGTTGCTCACACAGAGCTACCAAGTGGGCCTTAGCGACATCAGTGATCAGAGGGAAGAGAAACACAGCATGGGCAGAAGACAAGGCACTGTGGGGTCGTGCACCTAAGAATCAATCACAAGGAAGACAGTGAGTGCAAAATAGCGGTCAAGTCCCTGAGGCAAGTGCAATTAAGAAGCTATGCCATGATGTGCAAGAAATAGCTTACATGTCTGGTCTCCACAAATTCCCAGCTGTGTTGCTTTTCTTGAGTTGCTTTCCCTTCCAGTGACTCAATTTCCTCATCTGTAAAGTGGATAAATCATAGTTTCTACCCCATCGTGTTTTGAGGATTCGAAGAGTGCATATACACCCACCATTTAGAATAATAATACCACATAAGCACCAAAGGCAGTACTTGTTATTGGCATCACTTTTCCTAGTTCTTGAGAAAAAGAAAATTAGGTTATTATACCCAGGAGCTTGCTGACACTAACAGCAAGGCCTTGGTGCTGTAAGGAGCTGGCCAGGGACTCACAGCTGAGGATCTCATGTTCTCTTGTTGAAAATAAATCAGCTCACAGAACACACCAGGATCCAACAAGGTCACTCTGTGAGCACAATGATGTGAAACACAAACACAAAAAATAAACAAACAAGACCACTTCATAACCATGTCTAAACACAGACAAAAGCAAGATCATCATACAAATGCAAACTAACCAGAACAGCCCTCTCGGGGATGACAGAAGGAACTGCTTTCTTTACTCATTAAGAGCTTTAGCCTCAGGTTATTACTCATCCTTAACTAATGTAACATTTCTTTTAGACAATATGTATAAATATATATCACAGATTTATGCCCGCTACCTAAAGCTTTCCAATCCAGGGCTCAGTATCATTTCCTTGCACCTCCATTGCAATCACTTAGTGCAAGCTTGAACCCATAAGTCCTTTCTAAAATCTTCTTACTGAGGTGCCTCACAGATCCACCCATGTTTTCTCCCTCACTATGATGAACAATAACTTCAACTTGTTCAACTGCAGGTGTGTACTTGTTAGGCTTGGACTGAAGGGCAACATCAATAACAACATCATTATCATCATCATCATCATCTCTAAAGCTGAAGATAGTGGATTAGCTATATATTTGTGAAATTTTAACAGTTAAATTATAACTAAGCTAAAGTAGTATAAGAAATTAGATAAGGTAAGACTTTCAAGTTAGCAGAAGTAACTTGCCAAGAGCTGAACCAAGGAGAACACACCAAACTTAAAGGAACAGGCCAAATGAAAAGGGTTAATCACTTTGTTCAGTGAGTGAATTTCTGAGTAGTCATGTAGGAGGAGAAGGAAGAGAGTTCAAATTATGGGAAGAAGAAGAGGGTGCTAAGAATGTCATGGTGATCCTTTGAGCAAGATTCAGAAATGCCCAGATATGTAAGAACTAGGGAAAGCCCAATGGATCTGACACATGGAGAATACAATAGGCAGTACTCCAAAGAGTATTGGAATGGGTGAAATACAAAATAGATTACTATGGGCAAAGTGATACATGATCATGGGGAAATCGGTCATTTTTAAATATTAACATGAACAGGACAGAGATGGGAATTTACATTGAGGGAGATGCCGCACTGCTGGAAGGATTACTTAAGAAAGGCAGAAGCAGATATTTTAGGTAGGTTTTTGTTTTACTTTTTTGTTTGTGTGTTTTTTAAGAAGGGGTCTTTGGGAAAGAAGGGTTCACAGATCCAAGAAAGTGAGGGAAAATTTGGTGAGTTAAGATCCTAGAGTATGTAGGAGGAGGAAAGATTCAAAGCATGGTTGGAGAACTAAGCCTAAAAAAACCTAAAGGCAGTTCCTCCTCTGAAACTGCAGCGCTGGAAGAGAGAGATATCAGGTCCGTCCATAAAGTATCCAGTACCATGAAAAAGAGACATTTATTGATGAAGATACCAGATGCAAAAAGCCTTGTATATAGGACAATGCTGCTTCAGTCCCCTTCCATGTAGCAGGCACCTTAGGACCTCACACAGTTCTCCAATCTTTGTTGAGTTCAACCCGCATATACTCAACATTCTCAGGTGTTCTGCCTGTTGCAGGCCTTCCAGACCATGGATCACTTTAGGCAGCTTCTTTATCTGAAGCATTTGCACCACACTTTTATTTGTACTGCACTCACTGCATCATCCCCCAAAACCTTCTGAGTCATCCAACGAGTTTCCATGGAGGAATGTCCAAGCTTAATGCAAAACTTGATGCAGATCCATGGCTCTACTCGCACAGTCATTTTGAATGTGATGGCCACACAGTGTACATGCTCACTCAATGGCCTCTACTGCTTTCACTGACGAGTACGGTGAAGCTGTCACTGTTCACTCATGGGCATTCCAGCCCCCTCTCCTTGGCTGCCAGGTCACGTCAATCAATGTCACACAAACCATTCTCATTATGTTAACAGTGGCTGGACTTCTTCAGGACAGGCCTCGTTTACTGGTATTACTGAAAAGGAAGGATCTGTCTTAGAGGGTGAGTAGCGGCAGTTAAGGAATTTCATCACTGTTGACTTCTGTTTTCTCAGTCAAGAAATAGTCTATGACATCTGTCAAGGGTAAGTGGTAGACACTTGGTAACACTGGAACAGTCACAGCAAAATAAGGAACTGGAGCCCACCAGCAGGAAAGGAAAAGACTGTCAGGCATTATCAAGAAAGCAATTAAGAAAGAAGATTCTATGACCCTAAAGGACCCAATCAGCATGGCTATGTAATGTTTTTCTAGCAGCCTCAGCAGCTGAGATGAGGATGAGACAAATCAAATGCTTGGACTGAGTCCCATTCTCAATGTCAAGTTGTCTGGTGGATGACTAAGGAAAACAAAAAACAGGGAGTCTGATGGGAGCATGGTTGAAATGAGTAATGAATGTGTCCAGTCTAGATAAACAGTGAAGCCAAGCCAACTACAGACTGAGCCATTAAGGCAGCTCAAAATTCTAAAGGTCATTGCTGGCAGGAAGAGGGAGGAAGCCGTTGGAGGTGTTGGGGGAGGTGGGTGAGGGAAGAGGGAAGGTCAAAAGCAAGGCTCAGTAACAGTACCAGCGAGGGAGTTTGAAGGTTGGAAAGCTACAGGGTTAAGGATACAGAGCGTAAGATTTTGAAAATCAACAGTTGTGAGGATAGTGAGATACATACATACAGTGGTCTAGAAATTTGGCCTTGAAGATGAGCAGGAAAATAACAGGGAAATGATTAGAGAAGGGCCTAGCACCCCAGGAGCCAGGAAAGGCATTACACGGTAACAGCAAACAAGCTCTAACAAGATTACTACATATTACTATATTTTCACAAGAAACATAGGATTCCTATACTACAAAAATTAAAAAGGAAAAAGAAAACCCCTTCAATGCTTCATAGCATAATTCAGAAATTTATACTATTATGAGATAACCATTTAACTGTAGGGAAAATTATTTTTACATAATGCTATTGGGTTGGCCAAAAAGTCTGTTTAGCTTTGCCCATAAAATAAAAGACCAATTTTCCATTTTTACAAACAACTTTATTGATTTGGATTTTTTGAATACGTCTATTTCCCACTATTGGCTTCTAGTGGGTAGAGGCTAGGGGTGCTGCTAAACATCTTTCAATACATCAGACAGCCCCATGGCAAAGAGTTATTTGGCCAAAAGTTGAGTATCAAGAAACTTTGAACCCCGCTGGTGGCTCAGTAGATTGGCACCTGCCTGCAAAGGTCGCTGGTTCGATTCCTAGCCAGGGCACATACCCAGGTTGCAAGCCAGGTCTCCAGCCAGGTCTGTAGCTGGAGGCAGGTGAAAGGCACCATATATTGATGTTTCTCTCCCTTTCTTCCTTCCTCCCTGCCCTACACTCTGAAAATAAAGAATAAAATCTTTTTTTTTTTTTAAAAGAAACTTTGCAAACCACCCTTGTCACATGTGATCAGTCACAGCACCTTCTCCATACACTGAACAAAACTTTTTTTGTTTCAGTTGCACCTTTATCTTTCGTTCTATCTTCAATATTAAAACGGCTACACAAAATTTCACCAATTTTGACAAGTTTTTTTAAATGCATGCTAATATGACAGCTGTCACAATACAATCTAACAAAATTGTTTTGAACAAAGTTAAAGGCAACGAAGCACTAGTAGAGCCATCAGATGGGGAAGGAATGAATTTTTTTGGCCAACCCAATACATAGAGATATTACCTTCTAAAGTAGATTTGTTTTCAGAGAGGACACACATGTAGGAAAAAGCCTCATACAAGTATTCCAGTTTCCAGAAAAGAGCTGAACAAATTGCTGATATCTACTGATAAACTTCAAAACTGATTCAAAAGATTTAAGAAGCTACAGTGTCAAAAAATGCTATTTGATTCTTTTGCCCCTTTCCTATATGTAAAATTCTTAATAGGAAGGGTGACTGGGTAAATGTGGAGAGCCTGGTTAATATTTGATACTTACACTGAAGTTTTATTTAGCCCTGCAGCATAATTCAGTATTCTCATTCTTGGTGAAATTTTAAAGAATGACTCATTATATTTCATTGTTCTCCAGAATCTCTGGATTTTAGAGGTGATTTCCAAAGAGAGACCTGATGACATCCCTGAGAAAATAAGTGTTAATTCTTAACATGTTAACTCTGCTACTTTTAATAAGAACTTATTGTAAGATTTGCCTTTTTCCCTCAGCTGATCATAGACAATGGGAGAAGAATAAGACCTGACAAGGAAATGCTAAAAGAAATTTAAATAGAATATGTTAGCAAACATGTTATCTGGTCAGTCTTTCTATAATATGCAGATCTTAAAATAGGTGATTTGCATGTTGTATAACTAAAAAAAAAAGAGGTGTCAACATTTTTTTCTTCTGGAATCCCCAGGTAATACTGTAACAGACTCATTTAAGTCCTCTAAATTAGTTTTTAATAAGGCACCAAAAAGTGGACCAATTTTATCTAGTTTCTCCTGGGAATTAGATATAATTAGAGGAAGGTACAATCATCACTAACTAGTAAGATGCTATGTATTTTTTTTTTTTTTGGTACTTTATTTTTATTGTTGACACTGTTACAAATGTCTCTCCCCCTTTGCCCACCTCCACCTACCCAACCTTACCCCCTTTCCTCCGGCTGTCACTACACTGTTGTCTGTGTCTATAGGTTATACATATATGTCCTTGGGCTAATCCCTTTTGAGACTTTTCTTTCTAACTAATTTTCCTTGGATCCATGCCATTCTAACTCTCTATCTACTCTCCAGGGATGAGTAAGGTCTGTTTACTTCATTGACTATCAAAGATGAGTACTCCTATTTAAAACTTCTGATTTAAATGCAGGGCTCAGAGCCTTGTCAGTTATTACCTAGGATTATACTGTTTTATTCATGAAAAAATTCACTCCTATTGATTTCATATATAAATAATGAGGCTGGGTTGTATGTTCTTAGCATTATAGTAACCTGCTCTCCTTTTGGTTTTGATGTGTTATTAGATTTCAAATCTGAGACCCTTCCTCTTATTTCTTATGTTCCATATATCTTCTGAGATAATCAGAAATTATGAATATGTCATGTTTGAGTCCCTTAAATTCTGCATGTAATATGGTAGCCATTAGTCATTTGTAGGTATTGAGCCTTTGAAATGCCAAACTGGTCTGAATGGAGATGTGCTATAAGTTTAAAATACAAAGCACATGCTGATGTCTTACAGTATAAGGCAATGTAAAATATCTCAATAATTTTTATATTGATTAGATGTATAAATAATATTTTACACATTTGTTAAAATAAAACATATTAAAATAGCTTACCTATAAATAGGTAATATGACTATGAAAATTTTAAATTACATGTGATTCATATTTGCGTTTTCCTTTATAACTCTACTGAACAGTATGCCCTAGAAGAAAGTTTGAAGTTAACATTCTCAGTAAATGTTGTATTCCACACACAAAAAAAGCAGATATGGAGAATGTTATGGAATGTTATCACCTCTCCCACAATTTCTCACGGGTTTTGTTTCTTCTTTCCTTTGAAACTAGCTAAGATTTTAATAGCAGCTGTTTAAAGCTTTAAGGTATTACAGAGACAAGCCTAATAATTAAAAATACAGTATTTCTACAGCTTAAACATAATGTATTATTCTGCAGGTAGAATATATTTCATATAGCGGGTAGAGGATAACGTTGCATAGAACCTCTGAATCTCCCAACTCTAGCATTCTTTTGGCATTAAAATAGTTATACAAGCCAGATCAAATAGTTTTTAAAAATCCTGTTCTCACATACTGACTTTCCTGGTTGCAAATATGCAGTGAGTCCTTGCACAGCATTTTGGGAGTTCCGCAACTGCTAAATGCAGTGACTGATTCAGCACTTCTCTGGTCATGAATAATTCATAGGGGAAGGGCCATATACCAAACTTGTTGGATTAGGTGATTCCTACAGCACCTTTTAAAACTTGATCTACAGAATTATTCCCATTGCTCTACCTTTACCATAGCTTTGCTGGAGGACAATTACCACAATGGACATAAACCCAGAAACTAGTTAAATGATACTGTAAAATGCTCCATAAAGTTTAACTGCAACATCAAATGACTTCTCCACTTCTCTGCGGGTGACGACCAACCTTGGGGTTCACGGAAACAGCAAGCCTCTTTTCTAAATAGGGATGTTGCTGAAGTGCGGTGATATTAACTTTGTAATTGTGGATGTCGTATTATGATTTTTAATTCATCTTTTAAAAATGATAAAGATGACAAAGAAAATGAGAGGCAACTATAAAGAGAATTAACAAAGTCAACGATTTTAGAGTTCATATTTATATTATAAAATTTAAAAATTATCAAGTCTTCCCACTTCCTTTATAACTTTATAATAAAAACTATAGATTCTGTAATTAGTTTTTAAAAAAAAATAAAGATGACAAAGAAAATGAGAGACAAATATAGAGAAAAGAAAATTAAAGTCAATGATTTTAATAATTGTGCATGTCATATTATGATTTTTAAAATCATTGACTTCGTTAATTTTCTTTTCTTTATATTTGGCTCTCATTTTCTTTGTCATCTTTATTATTTTTTAAAAACTAATTACAGAATCCATAGATTTTATTATAAAATTATAAATGAAGTAGGAAGGTTTGATCATTTTTTATTTTATAGTAGAAATATCAGCTCTAAAATCATTAGAAGTGTAAGACTTCCTAGTAGTCTCACCATTGATTGCTTATATGTATCAATGAAAAAATACCACCTCCAAAGCTAACTTCTTACTTCTATAGCCATTAACGTCTAAACAATTTTGATTATGCTTCTGTGAAATTAGCTTACCTATAACTTATACTTATTGCTACAAATTTATATTGGAACTGTGAAAAACAAGTACCTTCGTAGTGGCTTCCATCTGTCACAAATTCTGTGCTCTGTGTACCATACCCTAGTTTAATTATTTACTCCTCACAGTTTAGATAATAGGGCATGATCTTTTACCCTGGCCTCACTGACAATTATCTGTTCCCCTCAGTATGTTTGCTGACAACACTGTGTATCTCAACTTTGTAGCATTTATTTATTTTTTACGTAAGTTTTATTGCCTTTTTTCCATTACCCCTTATACTCCCTCCCCCAGCAATCACCACACTGTTGTCCATGTCCATGAGTCCTTTTTCCTTTTAGCTCGACTTCATAGTACTTAATATTATAATTTCCTATGAATTCTGAAAGAATGTGTACAACACTACATGGAAGTTAACCTTTAAAAGATTTAAAGAGAATGCTTATATCTAGAAGTTAAGTTCAGCCTCTGGTTTACATTTGTATTGGATATGATTCACGTAAGTAAGAACAAGAATTCAATGATTTTAAATACACGTCCAAATTCACAAAAACACACAGACATTGTAAACTACTGTGACCCCACAGAAGACTCATATGCTTAGCCTAAAAAAAATGCTATAATATAAATACACAGAAGAAGAGGATACTCATTTTCAAGACTACTATTCTAAAATAGCCATGGATACAGGAAAGAAGACTGTTATCTTGAAAAAAGTCAAGAGATGTGTTACACAGTTTTTGCTAAATCAGAAATTGCATTAGGCCACCAGGTCTGCTTCTGCTTATGATGTGGCTACGTTCCAGAAAATGTGATGGGACTGCCTTAGGGGATGTCACAACTCTCCTATAAAGTCCTTTTCAGGTAGATGAAAAGAAAATGTTTTAAAAGCAAAGTAAAAAAAAATCACTTCTTAGTGGGCTCTTCCTCAGCTGGTCACCAATACATTCACTTTACAACACAGGACAATCTGGAAAATCATGACTATAACCATCTGTGAGAATGGTCTGAGAGGGTTACAATTTTTTTTTTTTTTTTTTTTTTTTTTACAGCAAAACTTCCAGGTTAACCCAACAGAATCAGAGAATGGGTGTGACAGATGGCTTGTGGCAACTGCATTTTAAAACATTTTGGTCTAACCTGCATAAATAAGTTACAAGCAGAAAAATAAACTGGCATTCGGTCCATTTTCTTTGATGTGATGAGGATTTAAGTTATTCTTCAAAATTCCAGCACATTATAAACTTCAAATGAAAATACACTTTTTTGGGGGTGGGGGGTGGGGGATAAGATTGGTCCATGGCATTGTATTGTTCTTGTCAAGCAAGAGAAGATACCTAAACTCAGTGTCACTGACTTAGGATTCTGTAAACCTCCCATTTATTGAGGTGAATTACGAGTTGCAAGGAAACAAAGCATAATCACTCAAAGTCCATAGGTTACACTGCATTTCATTCTTGGTATCATATATCCCATGGATATGGATAAATGTATGATGACATCTATCCATCATCAGAGTTCCACACATAGTGTTTGCACTGCCCTAAAAATCCTTGTGCTTGACCTATGCTTAACCCGGCTCCTAACTGCTTGTGCCATTGTGAACTCCCACCAGAGTTTTTGTTGCTCCGCATGCTTTATCAACATTCAATGATGTCAGTGTTTCTGATTTTGGTCATTAGATGTAATAGGGGTGTACTGGTACCCCGCTATTGTTTTATGACTTATGATGTGGAGCATGCTTTCATATGCTTATTTGCTATCTGTATATCTTCTTTGGTCAGGTGCCTGTTAAGGTCTTTGATCCATTTTTAAACAAGTTGTTTTCTTATTAATGTGTTTTAGTATATGTTATATACACCTTTTGCCATATTTTCTCACAGTCTCTGGTTTGTTCTTTGCATTTTCTTGACATTATCTTTCACAGAGCAAAAGGTTTTAATTTTTAATGAAGTGCACATTACTAATTATTTCTTTTAAGGATTATGTCTCTGATGTTGTATTCAGAGTCATAAACTGTTATTATATACTTATGGATAAAGATTAATGTACATACTTCTATTTTTATTTTTTAATGAAAAAAGTAACATCCAAATTCTTAGGAAATTTTAAATATATATACATCATATTCTAAACTAAAATATGTATATTAAAATTACCTTAAGAATAACTATGATATAGAAATTGCCTATAATCAAATTTTAAAGCAAAATACAAAGAACACTGATGCTGTGAATTCAGTATAACTTAAATTGATGTTTAGCCAAGGGTAATAATAAATTAAAATATACAAAAATATTTTCTCTGAATGGCAGTTTTATGGATGCTTTTAATTTTTTTAATGATTCTGTTTTTTCCAAAATTTTATCTATAAAAATATAAAAAGAAATATACTCTTTTTAAAAAAGCAGATTTAGGTCATATTTCATGACATCAACATAGGATATTCTCTAGCCTATTTATTACTAAATTTATATATTGAAAGTTCTGAACAATGTTGATGGTATAAGTGAGTTGTGAACTTTAATCTTCCAACTTTATCAAATCTATTTTCTGAGAGGAAAATTGATCATTCTAACTATGTTACATATTTGGTCACCACAAATTCTTAAGGTCACTAGAATATTTACGTCTGACCCATCTTTCTGTTTGTTCCAAAACACATGAAAGACCTGTAATGCATAAATTGCAGAAGCATAGAATTAAATGTTCTTTAATGTATACCGAAATTTGGCAAATTTGATTTAAGCTTCTAAATTCCAAGATCTAAAGACCTATTTGTTTGCTCACTGGTTCTTGAGAGTTAGCATATAGTGCCTGACAGTGTCTAATTTTCTTGGTTTTCACACCCTGTGTTCAACACTAAATAAGTAAATTATTAAGAAGCAGTTCTTATGGGGTAAAAGTTACTCTGGGCCAGCCATCTTATACCACATGCACACTAAATTATTTGATTAGAAATAATAAAACATGTACATACATGTATTCATACATGCATACATTCTGAAGCTGTCTAGGAATAACCTTTTAAAATAAGATTTCATTATCTTTTATGAATTATAATTTTTTTAGATGTCAATGACTGTATTCCTAAATTTATGGTAGATCATGTAGTAAAATAAATTAAATTTATCTTACTTTCTATAATTCAGTATTTCCAACAGTTAAAATAAGTGTTAAAATTAACTGATAATTCTAATTCTATGTTGCTCAGTTTCCTAATATACTAAATAAAATAGACTCTAAGGAAAAGCAAGTAAGGAAAAGGAAGAGAACCATTCAACTTCCCTTTAAGAACACTAAATAAACTGCAGCATTTCCTTATGTTGAATTCCAAGCACCTATTTCCTTTGCTTTTAATTTTAATCACAAAGTCAATGTTACCTTGCCTTCCTTTACATTTGTTGTGAAATCTTCTGACACTTTTCTTTTCCCTTTCTTGTTGAAGTTGTCAGAGTCTATATTTTCCCTTCAGTATCTCACTCAGCTAACATGAAAATTAACTTCACAGTCAAAATAAAATGAAGCTAATGGAAGAAAAGAAGAAGGTAATAAGTTTATAAGAAAACCGATGTCATGCCTAGGAAAATCAGTGTCAAAAGTTGTGATCATGTTGTCACTTGATGATACAACATCATTAACACAGCAGATGTAATGTTATCCTGTATAAGTAATTGTGTCTGAGAGTAACGCAGGTGTGCAGTGTATACACCACCCACCGGATTCCACTCTGTGAAGGTCACATGTTGTCATCGCATTTCAGGACCCGATACCAAAATAGCAGCACCTTTGATGATAAAAGATAAGGCATGAAAGGAAAACCAATTGCCTTCCTTATCACATACAAAGTGCACATGGCAAAGCACTTCCATAATCATAAAAATATATTCCACACATTCTACAGACCAAGAATTGCTTGAATCAAGCTCCTCTGGCATATGGAAATATTTCCTGCCATAATCCAGACTATTCTCTATTTCTCCCCCTCTGCCTTCCCTTCCACGCTCTCTCCTCCTTGACCCCAGATCATAGTCCTTATTAAATCACACCACAAGAGTCTCAACTTTGCCATATATATAAATCAATCAAATCCATTAAATGATTGAGAACCAAAGATTTACAACAGTCCCTGCAGAATATAAACCTTAGGACATAATATCTATAGTACAGCTTATGCTTTCAAGGTGGCAAGCTTCTGTCTATTCACTTCCTGGTCAACTGATTATTTTTTTGTAAACTTGAAGTTCAGGAAACCAAAGAAAATTTTAGGGCACAATCTAGACTTTAAAATTTAACTCTTCCTAAACCATTTAAAGAAAATGCTGACTTTGGGTTGGGGGGAGGGTGGAGGGGAGGAAAAAGGGGATGGATATAATACAAAATAATAAAATTAAATTATAGATAAATCAATAAATAAAATACCAAAAAAGGCACAGCATATATATATATATATATATATATATATATATATATTTAAGATAAAAAAAATCTATATCTTCCTCTATTTACTTGGAACTCAGAAATAATTGATTCTGGAATAAATTAGTATGCAATTCTTTAGTATGATTAATTATGATTTAATAAAATATCCAAGATTTATTAGTCTGTGTGCATTTAGTATGATCCTTTTATTTTTTAAGAGAGATGTCTTCCCTGACAGTAACTCATGTGATCATACCAGCCAAAATCTGAATCCTTCAGAGTTTCCATTTTCCTATTTAATGAAAAGGGTCAAGTCCATCTATTCCTCAAAGTGACGCTAGTTCAGGTTATTCTAGGTCTGTCATGTAGTGGCTAATACATGTTTTTGTTTATTAATTCTCATTTTAGAAAATATTAATCACCTACCCTCCATACATGCATAACATTGATTGCATCGGAAGGAAAAAGACTGGCACATGACTCAAGCCTGGTCAAATAAAGCTTCCCGTTTCCCCTCTTGATGACGAGTTCAAGGACAGAAACATGACATCATCAAAACCAATGGAACACACTACAGGTAGAGTTCATTTTCTTTCCTCGCAGTACATGGACTGGTGGCAGCCCCTTGCAAACAAGGAGGAAGATTTAAACAGAATAACTGGACCAAGGGATATTGCGTGATCCTGTGACTCAGGCTGCTAATAAGTTTATGTGTATTATTGGACATTCCCAATTACAGGAGATTTTGCCTTTCATTTAAACTAATTTTGGCTGTATTTCTGTTATACTTGGCAACCAAAATAGTATTAACTGGCATATAGCAATGATCTCTCTCACTTCGTATTTTCTATGGAAATTAAAATGGTACATGTTGGCATTTAATTATAGATGGGTTTAAATTATTTAGCATATATTAATGACTGTTTGTTTTTGGCCCTCAGATAGGATTTGATTTCTACAAGAAAAATGTTGTCTTATAATCAGCCATGTTCTCCAGTATTAATCGGTAAACTGACACGCATTAAAAATTTTGAAGAGCTTATTTGAGCACACATCAATCTGAATTCGGCAGCACCAAACAAAGAGGGGTTGGAATCATTCCATCGACAGGAGCGAACAGCAAGGTTTTTTATAAAGAAGACACTGAAGCAAAGAAGATAGTTGATTGCGTATAGTGGCCTGGTTTCGGAAAGCCTACTTTGTTGATTGTAATTGGCTGTTCTTAGGTTGCATTTTCTTGGACTCAAGTACATTGATTCTGACTTTGAGTTTGGCTGGCTTACAAAGTTTGCTCAAGGCATCAGGGCCACTCTATTCTAATAGTCCTCTTGTTTAAATACTTTAACACCAGCATATATATTCCAAAGTTGGAAGTGAATATAATATGCAGGAAACAAAATAGCCTTCCCAAAGTAAAATTCTGTTAGGGGTATTTCTAACCTGACCTTCTCAGCTAAGCTGTTCTATCCAGATACTTTCTTACTTAATTACTGGATAGATTATTTAGAAATAAATGTTTATCACCACAGCAACACAATTGAGTAGAAATGACATTCCATAACAGGTCTTAATTTATCATGTTATTTACTTAAGCAAAATTAGACATAAAATCATGATTAACAGTGGGTTTCTGATGTACCTTCACAATAATTTAAGTATCGGAAATCTTAAGGAAACTCTTTCAAACATTCTTTTTGGATATATCAGGGTCATTTTTTTTTTCTATATATTTTCATGTGCTTTATGCTACTTTGTTACTCTGGATATATTGTAATCATATTTATGCCAGTCTGTGTTTGGGTGTCACTTCTATGTATACAGTCTAAACTATTATTGGCATAAATATCTGCTTGGATCTGTAATTAATCAATGTTGACTTTTTAGGTACAGTTCTTACCATTGGTTTTTACATTTTTCTAATGCTTTTTCATAAATTTCTATATTAGTTATTATCACCTAATTTTTTTCTTTATAATTGCATGGCTGCCAAGGTTACACATAAGGCACTATCTCTCCACCCCCGCCTGACCCCAAATCTTCTTGGTTCTCTGATTGCATGATAATACTTTTTCTAATACCTACATCAGATGCATTAGTGATGTGACCTTATATGCCACACCATTTAACTGGAAGAATACTTTCCCAATGCATAAATTTAGATCCTACTCTGAGTTAAAAAAAAGAGGAAAGACCCTTGATATCAGGTTATTTTTCTATTAATTACATTAAGCATATTTCCCTACTGAAAGTTATAAGGATTTTGTTTTTATGTAAATACAATTAAGATCTGTGTCCTGAGTCATGCACTTAAGATGATGCACTCAATGGTTATATATATTGACTGATAAGAAAAATGTTGACTGATAAATGGGGTGAATACTATTTATTTTCCCTCTTGGTTTTCTAAGAAAAATTGTAGCATTCAACATAAGTCCTATTATTAGAAATGTGTTAAGTTTAGATCTATCTATTCACCAAGGCCAGAATTTCTAGGCTGATAATCAGTAGTTCAATAAATTATTAAATGTAACTGAATGCATATGTCAATACCTAATTAAGAAGGTCATCAACTCAACAAGAATTATGCTACCATATTTACTGTGTTATTAACAACCTCTCAAGAGCTACTTTTAAGTCTCCAGTTTTTGCACCAAATCCATTCTTTGAATACAGTTCCTAATCCAAGATTAATTTATTCAAATGTTACCTCTGTGTAAAACCTATTGACTTCAAGCAGGCTTTACTGGTGTTACAGAAACATGGCACTCCACAACCCCAAGGTGTAATATTACTGAATTTTAATATGACATGTATGTTTTATTAGCCCATATTTTAAAACATCTTATCCCTTTGTATTCCCATTTACCAAATTACTTAATAAAACTATTTTTTCTGAAAATCAATTTGCCAAAAAGGCCTACTGTAAGCCTGTTATATACACTACAATCTATGAGATAATAAGAATTTGACAGCTTGTGAACCCAAAGTTTGCTGGTTCGATTCCCCAGTCAGAGCACATAACCAGGTTGCAAGCCAGGTCTCCAGCCAGGTCCATAGCTGGAGGCAGGTGAAAGGCAACCATACATTGATGCTTCTCTCCCTTTCTTCCTCCCTCCCTGCCCTTCTCTCTGAAAATAATGAATAAAAACATGAAAAAGAATTTTAAGTTATGCTGGTCACCTCTTTGAAGGAATTTCCAATATTATAAATATTTGAAAATCTCTAACAGCATACAATGGGATGTAATAATAACTATTTGGTCAGCTCCTTTAATGCTATGGTGGGAAGGATAAAATGCTGATGAAGGCTGAGGGAGTGGTTCACAAAGACAGATTTGAAATTTTAAGACTGATACACAGCATTTTATGAGGAGTGTAGGATGAGAGCAAACAAAAAGCAATCACAAGATGCAGGTATCAGTACCATGTCATCAGAAAACCTTCAGACATTGACCCTAGCATATCAGTGAGGTGGAGGATATAGAAAATTAAACTCTACACAGCTATTTTAAAATATTCCCTCGTAAGCAATAGACTTACAGGAATACAAAACTATACCAAACTCTATATAGGTGGAAATTTCTTTAGAAGCTCTAAGGTGTAGACTGGTTACCACTTGTTACTATCATCACACCTCTTCTATCATAATCTGGAAATCATCGTAATAATGCTAGTTAAGTAGCAATCATCAAGAGAGAAAATAATCAAGAAAACTTTGACTGTTAGATACAAACCATAGTTAAGTAGAAAGAGAATTCAAGTTAGGCAAAAAAAAAAAAAAAAAAAAAAAAGGAGCAGATGAAAAGATGGGAAAAACATTAGAATGCTTGAGTTTCATGGAGACAGTATGTTTCCTCCCCTGGATTTCTCTTGCATAAGAATGCACACGTATGACTTTGTCACCACGGTTATTTTTATTTCACAGTTCTTCATAGATAAGCTAACCTATAATTACCAAAAAATGAATAGAGTAGTTCTTTGGATCGCAGGACACTAGAAACACATTTTCACTTAACAGGAGGTGATTAGTTGGTAGGATGTGTTAGAAAAGCTGTAAATTCCATACACAGAATATCAATCCTCTCATTCAGGGTTGTTTTGCAACACTGACAAAAAAAAAATGCAGTGAATTTATTAAACCCTCTTTCAAGTTTTAAAATTGTTCCAGGCAAGTTATGAGGTGATTTTCTGTAATACTACTGACCGTGGATTGGTAGAGACACAAAAACACATAGTCAAGTGCAATTGAATACACTGAAGTTTCTGGAAATATTGACTACCAAAGAGCAGTATCCTAAATTTGTTTCTTAGTAAAGGTTTTTAGATTCAAAGGTACATTAAAGATACTTTGTTTTAGCTTATTCTGTGCCAAACACTAAGGCAGATGCAAACACACTTCAAAAAAAATGTTTTTTTCCAGCCAGGCTCTATAAATAGAAAACAATAAAACAAAAAGCAGTAATAATACCAAACAAGTGGTAAGACATTATGAAAATAAAAAAGGGAAAGTGCTTATACTGAAAGGCAGAAAAAGGTAAGGAGATGATTGAGTTGGATCTTAAACAAGAGAAACTGTTTTCATTATTTTGTTTTATTTATTTTTATTTTTTCTTGATTAAAAAAAAATGAATTACATAACAGGCAAAGAGAGCAAGTGCTAAAGATATGGCAAGGTAAAACCATTTCACATTTTAGTAGCCCTGACTTGTTCCATGAGGTTGGAGATTAAATATCCCTTCATCTAAGTAGATCTTTTTTTTTTTTTTTTTAATTTGCTTACAACTAATGGAATGGGGTAGAATTGACACTGTATGATTCCCAAAGCTAAGTAATTAAAACCAATGCAGCGTTTGTGTTTCTTACTGCAAGCAACAATTATAGAACTCTCAACCATTCTGAGGCAGGGAGGAAGCCCAAGAGGAGGGACACATGAAGACACCATATGTACATCCACCATTCAAGAGTTCAAGTTAAGGTCAAAGCTGATGGCTAAACGAAACCACCATATTTGTGAATGAAGACATGTCCAGGTCACTCCCTCACCAATGCTGTCTGTCCAGCGGAGGCCACAGGCATCCATCATAAAACAGAGAAAATCTATTTGTGTTGTGACCTTCCTATATCCTAAACCCACAGAATCAGTAAGCATAACAAAGCTTCACTTCTAAGTTGTTGCATATTGGAGTAATTGTTATGCAGTAATAGTAATCACTATGCAAACATTATAAGTAAGTTTTATCAGCTTGAACAAGAGAGTCACATAACTATGGAGTGAAAAATAGATAATCCTCCAGGAGATTTCTATCACAAAAGCCTATCCTCAAATAACCAGTCACTTATCATTAACAGGACTCCAGTTAGCCTGGAAAAAACCCCAATTATTTGGAAATTCTAAACAATATTTACCAGAAAGGGTATCATAATGCTCTAATAAACCAAGAACTCTTTAGAAACTTTATGTGCTCAAGGATTTTAATTAAATAAAACTGGATTTGTCTTTTCTACTTGCACTAGACTTGTAATTCTGAACTGCTATGCCTGTCATACATTTAATGTTTAATTTCTAAGTATTTTTGCTTTTAATTATGCTTCACAAGCCTGGGAAATGGCTCTTTAAAATAACAAGCAAGCAAACAAAAACAACAGAAGATAGCCTCTTCCTCATCAGAAGTGTTTCAACCTACAGAATACTGTCCTACCAGTTTGAATGGCTGATTGAATGATGTAGACCAATGTCTGCGTGCAAAGGAATTAGAACCAGATTAAAAATATGACCTCCCTTTTCAGCAGGAAATAATTTCACTTATGGAAGTTCAAACTTATTTTTGTCCAAAGGTAATCCCTGAAAGAGACAGGTTAAGTTCTACATGGTTGTGAAGAATGAACAGGTATCTATTCAAGTAAGTCAATGTAGTTCCATATGCTAGATGGCATTCCCCAGTCTCCCAAAAAATTATAATTTTTTTCCTCACAGAATGCAGAGTAAAAAATCCTCCCAAACATTAATAGATATTTGTTATAATAGAACCTCAGTATTATTCTGTTTTGAATAATTCAACTTATATTTTACCATCTAGACTTGAAAACAAGCCATCTTTCATAAGCACTTAATTTATTTAAATGATTAATTTAAATGTAAATTCTGTGCAACATACTTAAGGGGCATTGGCAATTCTATTGAGCAATACTGACCAACAGAAGCACAACGTGAACCAGGAAGAAGAGCTGCATTGAGAATTTTAAATTTTCAAATAGCCACATTTAAAAAAGTATAAAGAAACTGGTGAAATTAAGTTTACAATACAGTAAGTCCTTATCCAACCTCGTTAGTAAGTAGGTTCTTGGAAACTGCAATTTTTAAGGGAAACGATGCATAACAAAAATAACAAAACCAAGTTTACCACAGGCTAATTGTTATTTAAAAAAAAAGAGTTAAGTTCTTATGAAATATTCCTGGTTGCAAAAAATATAACCAAACTTCTATATCAAGACCCCAAATGCTTCTAATAGTAAACATTGAAATTAATGTGAGCTCCTATTCATACATTTAAGAAAGCTTAATAAAAACAGTAAGATAATCACACACACATACACACACACACACACACACACACACACACACGTACTTATTTCAGTTAAGAGTGACTGGTGTCCAGAGTCTACCCCAGCAGCTGGAGGCACGAGGTGGGAACCAACCCTGAACAGGACACCATTCCATCCCAAGGAGCACTCACCCACACTCACTCAGACTG
Source organism: Noctilio leporinus (assembly GCA_004026585.1). Classification (NCBI taxonomy): domain Eukaryota; kingdom Metazoa; phylum Chordata; class Mammalia; order Chiroptera; family Noctilionidae; genus Noctilio; species Noctilio leporinus. Next base: position 102,867 of record PVIW01000057.1, on the reverse strand, counting down.
AGATGATTTACACATGCCAACCAACCTAACACTCGCATCTCTGGCATGTGGGAGGAACCCAAAGTCCCCAGATAAAAAGCCTACCCAGGCAGGAGATGTGCAAACTCCACATGGTGGCCCCAATAAGAAAACTTTCTTTTTCCTCATCAACATTATAACGAAAAGACATCGAATGAAATTTTATGTAAGGACCTGCTGCATGTATTATTTAACCTAATATACCCAAAATATGATCATTTGCACTTGTAAGTAATAAGAAAATATTTAAGTGTATCTAGTTATTTTACACTAACAGTATACATTAGTTGGATCTATACATATACATATATATCACCTTTTTTTTTTTTTTTTTTTTTTCAGTATTCATCAGTGCCGCTATAAATATCTCCTTCCATGGAGCAAATCTCAGGTTTGGTGCATTTTTTTCTGTATCATTTTTCTCCTTTATGGCAACGTCCTAGTTATTTCAAGTACCCCAAATAATAAGTAAACATATTTGATCTGGGCCGTTTATGAAAAACAAAAGAAATGATTTATTATTCTTCCCATTAGCTTAAATTCCAAATGCCTATATGCTAATTTAATCCAATACGCAGATTTCATCAAAGTTTACCAACACTAGAGAAGGACAAAAGGTAATAAATTAATAGTTCTTTTGGCTCACTTTTCAGCTGTGCAGAGAAATCTTCTCTGACCACGTTCTTTTGTCTCCGCCCTCCATGCCACCACTCACGCCTTCATGTAATCTGGCCGACTTTTTTTTCATGTTTCAGGTACTTATTTAAAAATGAGTTATTTATTTAAATCAGTTCATCTGGTCACTGTTTACCTCTGCTACTATACTACAGGCTCTGTGAACGCAGGCACATTTCTTTTCTCAAGCACCAATGCAGCTCATTGCTTGGAAGCATTGTACCACATTGGGGGTACTCAGTACATATTTGTTCACTGAATGAATAAACATTCTTGTTGCGTTTTAAGTGCACAGGTGCTCCTTAATGTGATTTACACTAAGCAAACCAGCTAAAATATTTAGAGAGCTTCACCTGAGAGTCATTGGCTTCTTGGGCTTTGTCAAGGAAGAAATGCAATTTTCATGGTAGTTTGTATGGTCCAATGTCCATCCTCTTTGACACATTGAGGTGAAAAACTTTATATTGGTGATTCTACGGTAAGAGAAAAACTTATCCTTTTACCCAAAATATCACCTATAATCTGGCTAATATATACAATGCTATTAATCCTACATACAAACATGTTTCTTGTTAGCAAAATTGCCTCTCAAATTTAATTAAAGTCAATAAAGAAATCAAAAGCTTAATGAGAGCAAGAATCCTCCGAGTGTGTTCATGCTGTTATCAGCTGCAATGCTGTAAAAGATGGAATTATAATTTTATTACCAGACAACCAAGAAAGGGAAAGAATAAGGAGGAAAGTTGTGAAAAACCTCCTGCTGAGAGAAATCTCAGAGTGAAAAACTGTTGTGCTTAAGTCCATGAAGAAATTAAATATAAAAGGGGTGGCTTCTGAACATAAACCACCTATTATTTAAAGCAAAGATGTCGAAATAGTTTAAGACTCACCTAACAAAATTCCTAGTCAACGTGAAACTTTGGGGGGAAAAGAATACCTAGGACAGTGACCACCAATGTCTCTTCCAAAATAATCTCTAAATGATAAAATTAGCCTGAACCAGAATACACGTAACATTTTTATGAGTCTATTTTATCAGTGAATATTATCTGTACTAGAAATTCACTACAGACTTCTAAGTTTTCACACTCTGAGCTAGACTACCCCTCGTGAAATGTCAAAAGCTTCAGCAACAGTGGTCAAGAGAGTCCCTGGCTGGTGGCACAGTAGATAAAGCGCCAGCCTGAGAACTCAAAGGTCACTGGTTCGATTCACCAGCCAGGGCACATAACCAGGTTGCAAGCCAGGTCCCCAGCCAGGTCTGTAGCTGGAGGCAGATGAAAGGCAACCATACATTGATGTCTCTCTCCCTCTCTGCCTCTCTCCTTTCTCCGCTCTCTAAAAATAACAAATAACATCTTTAAAAGAAAGAGATGTGTGTGTACAATACTGAACTGATCCTGTGTCCACTGTCTACAGAAGTAGTGCAGAGACTTCCCCAGATATCCACACCTACTTTCCAAATGACCTTGACCCCTAGACCCTTTGTTCTTGTTTATTTCTGATTACTATTAAGAAAAATCATTTGATTGTCATCCCCACCAATCATCAGTCCTTCAGGTCACTTAACTCAAAAGCAGCAAGGGACACAATGACCATTCATTACACCTTGAAGCACTTTTTTCACCTACAGCTCAGGTTATTTTCTGAGGACGTCAGTGACCAACCCTGAGGTATCCCAGTCTTTGTTTCTTGGATCTCTTCCTTTCCCTTTCTGATCCACTCCCTTGGTAATTTGGTCCTGCCTCATGACTTGAAACCCTAATATTCAAATGCTTCCTTAACATCTCCACTTCTACATTTCATTGGCATTTCAAAATGAACATGTTCAAAGCAGAATTTTGAGTTTCCGATTGAACCTGCTTCATCTTGCATTGTCCAAATTTCAGTGAAGACCTCTCTATCATTTTGGTCACTGTTGTCTCTTTACATTGTCTCACATCTCTCATCTAATTCACAAGCTGATCTTGTTTGGTCTACCTGACAATTATATCTAGATTCAGGCCACATTTTGCTTTTTCCATGGCACCATCCTGCCCCAAGCTAGATTATTTCAATTACCTTCTAACTTGTTTCCCTAGTTTAACCTTTGATCTCACTGGTCAGTGCATTCTCAACACAACAGCCAGAATGATCCTATTAAAATTCAAACAACACCTTAAAATGCTCCAGTGTTCCCCCATGTTTAACTCAATACTCCAAAACCCACATGAGGTACATTCAAATATTAGTATCATTAGTACCAGAAAGTAAGGCTCAAACACAATTAGTTATTTGCTCAAGGTCAGGCTGCCCAAAGGGCTGTACTAATTTTCAATCTTAGGAGACCTGGCTTCAGAATCCCTATTTTCAGCTATTATGATTTATTGACCAAAATACTTTTAAAGACCAACAATTTCCTAAAGCCCTCACAAGTCTGGCTCTGAGGAAGACCTCTCTTCTCTCCTACTATTCTTTGCTGTGTGTGTACACTTTCAGTACTCTAGCCCCTTTGCCATTCCCTGAACTGTTCAGTCATGCTGAAATGCTTCCAGGTCCAACTATATCAAACTTTCCTTGCTTCTTAGTTTACAAGTCTCTTTGGTAGTTCAAGTTTTCTGTTCTCCCAGTTGCTGATTTCTGCATCATTCCCTAGTACACACCATGTCTTCTTTACCATGAAAATTGTTCTCAGTGTCCATTTAGTAGGTGATATCAAGGTGGTGGCGTGGCATTTGACCAGTGCTGCCCATCAGGGCTCTTCCTCAAGAAAAGTCAGTATTCCAGACAATTTTTCCTAGGACAAAGAGCCAAACCTATTTATCTTTCAAAGTCCCCTGCCTCTTTCCCATCTTAAGGTCTTTGCATTTACCATTCCCTGGGCCTAGAAGGTTCTGGTTCTGTATTTTTGCATTGTTGGCTTCAGATCAGCATTTATCTTTCTCTGCTGACCTGCTCGGGGAAGTTTCTCTGACCACCCTAAACACCACAGCCATCACTACTCTCTTACTAACCACTCTAGCCCACTAACCTCTTTTATTTTCTTCACAGAAAAGTATTCGAACATTTCTCATTCACTTCTTTTCATGCCCACTGATTATTTCCTCCTAGAACCTGAGCTCTATTAGCAAGGACTTTGTTCACTCAGATTGCCATCACCTAGATGAGAGCCTTTACAAAGTAAGTGATCAGTCAATCTTTTATTTAAAACACATGCGTTAAGTCAGCATTACTGTTTTTGTCTCTTGATTCTAATGGGCAAAAAAGTAGCAATCAATAGAAATATTCAATTTCTGAGTTCTTCTGAATTTAAAAGTTTGGTAAAGAAATATTTAGCCATCCTCTATCACAGTTACTATGTATATACTACAGCCTGTTCCCAATTTATCTTAGTAGGATATAAATAAGATGCATATAATGTTAGTCATTCTCATTCTCATAAGGCAAGGACTCAACACAACCTTTCTTTCAGTCTCCTAGTCTTAGCCTTCAATAGTAAAGTTTTCTACAACAGAGCAGTATTGTACAATTTGTAGTCATATATATATACGTGTGTGTGTGTATGTGTGTGTGCGCACATTAACCTGTGCATTTGGATTATTTAGAACAGTCTGCTTTCCTAGAGTTATTTGGCAAAATGCTGTTTGTTTTATTACAGTTCAAGGTTAGAGTAGTATAGACAAGCTGCCAGGCTAGCAAATACACTTTATGAGAGAAATGTAGATTATTAATAAATCCTATAAAATGTTCCCAACAATCCCCATGCCATGAACCAGCAAATTTGGACATCCTTAGTTCTTAAGGGAAATACTGTAGTTCCAATATTTTGCACATTAATCTATGAATGTAAACCTATAGTTCATATCAATATATGCTGGGGGCAAAATATACCCAAGGTTAATGTTGAATATACAAAGCCTGAAAGGGAGAGAACCATGTTTCTTAGATCAACACAACAAGGTTATTAATTTCAGAGATGCTCCAGTCACATAATTATTAAAGCAATTTACTTTTCGTCAGCCCTTTATATATTACACATTCCATTTGAAAACACAGATAATATCATGCAATAAACATGTTATGATCATTTTTTAATAAAATTTTCATCAATTAAATGTCCTTACCTTAAGAAGTTCTTCATAAGATTCTGAAAGGTAAGTTGCCTGGTGGGAAAGAAATAAACCATGAAAATTAGAAATAATAGGCATTACATGGTATGATATTTAGTTTTTCTTTTCAAATTTAGATGTCTTTATACCTAAAATTGACTATACTTACTCAAATAAAACTACTGTCACTATTGGAACAGTTGAAATATTTTTACATGTTTTGTGGCACTATTGGACTATTGTCAAGTTTAAAAAGCAAATACACCAATCACATAGGGTGAAAGTCCTTAGAGATTTTTCCACATCTAATTCTAATACTAATTATTTCACTTGAATTGTCCTTTTTTTTCGCATTTAACATAATCATGGACTTTAACTGAACTACAGAATATCTAAGATTCTAATTCTGTTCAAAGCTAAGCAACGTAATTTTAAGCAGCTGAAAGAAAAGTTTTATATATGTTAATTTTGAGATGCCAATTACGAACAGGCAGGGACACACACAAAGTATCCAGTTGTATTTTGCGCATCTCCCGAGTTTAAATGGAAATTTCAAGTTGTTGAGTAACTTTCAATTAAGAGAGGAACATATTTTCCTTTTACTTTAGCATTCTGAACCCTGGAAGCCTGAGAAGAAAGAGAGAGAGAAAACTCTAATTTGTCCCTGAGAGATTTAAATGCTTTTAGAAGAGTCTTTTGCTCACAAAAAATATATATATATATATATATATATATATTTCTCTACCATTACTATTTTCAATCCCTACCATGCTTTTTTTTTTCCTCCCACTACCATATTTTAAATTTGAACGAGCAACTTAAGACTTCAGCAAAAGCAACAGATTTCCAACATCAGAAGGCTGCTGTGAATCACTTTCAATAAGAGAAGAAAAACAAATAAATTGCGGCCAGCACTGGGCTCTGGAATTGAAATTACAAGCACTCTGTGGAGTAATTACCACATGCAGTCCAAGGATCCTGCTGCTCAGCTCCATTAACATTGCAGCCCCTGCTGAATTATGAAAATGTTCCTAGGATCTAACATTTTTGCAGAAAGATGCCAAAACAAAATCCCCCAAAACACTCTCTTGATGAAATAAAGGGCCATCTACAACTCGGTATTTACCTTGTAATCTTAAGAAAACTTTAAACCGGGCAGATATAATCCACGTGAAATGCGGTGAAGTGTCTGGTATTAAAATGAATGCACAGAGCAACTAAACGCTCGGTTTAATAGCTCCGATGTTAAATTCCACCAACAGAAAATGACGCTGGCACTCCCAAGGTAAAGAAGCACAGTGGTTTTTTTTTTTCTGTGCTGCCCACCAATGCACACCTGGGGCTTATGAACGTTACAGAAAGGTTGATCTCGTCTTCACATAAGGGGGAAAGATGCATCATGAGGCTGAGTGTTTCAGGAGCAGAAAATCATTTAAACAGAGGACAGAGCTAGCTTCATGTTAGACCACACTAGAAAATGCTCCTGCCTAGAGGGTATCCACGCTTCTTCTCCACACTTAAGATTCTATCATTCTGGGCTTCGCTCACTTTTCCAGTGACCCTGCAAGGAGTGCTGAGATGCAAAATGAATCTGTGTAAATGTACTTGAACTATCAAGTCCTTCTTCAGCACGTGTTTAAAAATCTGCCCAGCTATCCATGAACACATCACAATCAATGACTAGTAGGCCCACTCGCACTTGGAATTTCCTAGATCGCAAAGACTCTTCTCCTCCCTCTTCCCCAGCCATTCCTAGCTGTGGGTCCAGGAATTCTCCCTCTGCTCCTGCTCTTCTCATCAAGACTTTCCAGGGCCCGTCTAGGAGTTTCCACAGAATGTGCATTCCACACACAGAGCACTGTTTTTCACACGCACTGCTCCTGACTAAATCATGGTTCTCTCAAAGCAGCACATGTGACATTGGAAATGTACCCAAAGAAATCCAGCCCTGTGGAAGTACTGGTTCTGGGATGTTGACACAATCCTTTAATAAGAAAATTATTTTTTTGTGGTAAATTTGGCGGGTGATTCAGGGGCTTAAACGAATTTACTGAAGGACATGACAGAGCCATACATGTGCCTTACATGTGGTTAATTATTTACTATAAAGTTTTATACCTGTTATAAATGCATGGATGCAGGATTTTTCAACATTACATTTTCATGAATTATCTTTTAAAACCAGAGTCTCTTCTCATTTATTTTAGAGAACACTGAATAATTTTATTTACCTGAATAGTACTTGGCACAGGGTAGGTATGTGAGAAAAACCAGCTATGTCCATTATGAACGTGCAAACTGCCTGTCAGATTGCTTGTTAAATGTCACCCTATTTGCCCCCATTTTTTTCCATATTAAGAGGACTTTGTGATCATCTTTATTCTGATCATAGGAAGTCCAGGAAGGCAAATACTTGGGAAGTGTAAACTCCAGCATTTCCAGGTACCAACAGTGAAAGCTTGCCCCACCATGGAAACAGGCCACAGTTTAGCTGTGACTAAGCCCAGTACAGAGTCATGGACAGGACCTGGATTGGAGGTGATCCTCACTCTTCTTCTTTCCTGCCCACCCATCACTTCATAAGCATTTTCTGCACTGAAAACCTCTCTTTGCAATTATACAAATGGTCGATAAATATATACCAGGTCATCAGGGAAATACGAATTAGAAATACAATGAACTACCACTAATAATCAACTGAGGAGTAGCTCAAAAAATAAAAGGAAGACAGAAAATATCAAGTGTTAATGAAGATATAAAGCAAGGAAAATTCTAAACACAGCTAGTGTAAACTTGGTAAAACGTCTTTGGAAATATATCTGGCTTTTCCTAATAAAGGTGAACATGTACAATCTCTATGACTCAGGAATTCCATTTCTAGGTATTTGTGTACATCATACATGTGTAAGAATGTTTAACGAAAGACAAAATAAAAAGTTCATAGAATCTGTTTGTAATAGCTGAAACCTGGACAGTAGTCAAATCTTCATTAGCAGAAGAATAAATTGAGGTATGTTCACATAATAGGATACTAGGCAGCAATGATAATGACTGTCTACAACTTCATGCAACATGAATGAGTTGAATAAACAATGCTGAGCTGAAGAAGTCGCACATCAAAGTACACATACTTTCATATAAAATAAATGCAAACAAGGGTTCTATGCTCTAAGAAGTTAGAATAATGGGCAACAGAGAAGGTGTATTGGGGTTTCAGGGATAATCGGATGCTTTATCTGGGTACTAGTGACATATGGATACTCAGTTGGTAAAAATTCATTGAGGTGTACTTGTACAATATGTGTCTATATTGTACCTCAATGCAAAGTTGTTGTTTCAAATTTCTCAGTCTACTTCAAACCATTATACACTAGTAGCTTTGTCAGTTGCATAGGTAGAACAATATATTAGCCTGGAAAAATTGAAAGAAGCCTTCTAGACATTCTTTCAATCACTAAAACAAATACTCAAACACTAAAAAGGTTTCCTCAGAACAACTAACCATGAATTTTTAACTCTTGGTTTGAAAAATCTTTAGATTACTTTCTGTCTTCTTGACTCAATGCATAGAAATGTGATTTTATTGGCTTTCCAAGTTAATATGTGGAATTTTTATGTATTATTTCAGAATAACTTTAATCATTTTTTTATGTAAAATAACTAAAAGTTTCAGAACTATATGTTAAAAATTTCTGCCAAAATTCCATAAAGTATTTAAAATCAGTAAGAAATAATTCAGGTTTTAAAAACATATAATGAATATTAGTGGCATTTTCGCATGTATTTTAAACAACCCCACTGTCTTTTCCAAATCACAGTTAAACATTTTCATTCATTATCATTATTGTCATGAAACCTCTTGAGTCTTTCCCAAGACATAGAAGAATTATTATTAACTAAAGTAGAACTTAAAAGTTGATCATTTGTTTTATTCATTTTTTTTAATGACTAAGTAAAGTCCAGGGACTCATCTCTTAAATACAAATATAATTGCTACCAAACTTATGGTGGGGATTATCTTGACATTAAAAGATGTTTATTCTCTATCCACTCCATAACGGTAGCCACCTCCCAGCCTATCATGACCATCAAAACTGTCTCCAGACACTGCCAATTGTCTCCTGGGGGGCAAAATGACTTCCACTGAGAACCATGAATCTGCATGACATCTAGAGTTATCTTTAGTTATTTATTTATTTAAATTCCATTAGTCCTATGCAGTTGCAGGGCAAGGCTTCAGGGTATCACTAAACTTTGTTTTTCTTGGATTTTCCTAAAAGGGAACTTGGAATTTTGGTCAAACACTCCTCCTACTTCAGTTGAGAGTTCCCAAGGAAAAAGATAGGTTTTAGGCAGCATCATGCCACTTCTTATCCTGCATTATCAATTCTAGTTAAAGGCACAAAAAGTAAGCAGAGGGGGTCTGAGCAACAGTGTACATAAATCAATTGAAAACTATCTCAGTGAGAACATTTTCAGTTACTTAGGGGGAGTTGAGAGAAAAAGAAGAAACCAAGTCTGATTAAACTTGAATTATTGGTACATTGTACAAACTTTATCTATGTGGTATGATTTATTAAGGTACTTCCAGTATAGCCAAAGAGAAAGGATTGGTGTTTAACAAAGCTTTGCAGAAGAGAATGTCTTTGTAAACAAGAGGCAGAGAATAACAGTGCAATGAATGGCAAGCACTTCACAATGGTCAGTAAGAAAAATGGCATAAAGTGTCATGGAGTCACAGAGGTAACTGGTGACCATACAAGTCCATGATTTAACATGACTTAGAACAGCCTGTCCAAGCTCTGATACAGGAAGACAAATGGCTAAGATGGATCTTGGCATATATGCTGCCAGTAGATTTATAAAACAAGACCCGAATAAAGGGAGAATTATGAAGAGAATATTTCAATAGTGCAGAGGCAAAAGAAAGGGCAAAAAGATGAAACAGAAATCAGAAAAATGAAAAAGCCAAGTACTTTACACATCAATTCTCCCGCAACAGCTATGTTTGTTTTGAGAATGCAGACCTGCTAAGTGCACCATGATATATTCTAATTTATCTGCTTCCTACGGTATAGTTTCTGCAACTATAATTTAAAATGTAATTATGTTCTTAATTAGCCAGTTCTGCTCAAGGAGTGATATGCCCCTAGAGTGACAGAATACAATTACTCATTCACCAGATTCATGTTGAGCATATTCCATGGGCTCCTTGGCCGGGAAGAAGACTTCCATCTGAGCCATCATAAAGACTCCAGAGTAGAGATGGGATGTAAGTTGACCTTGACAGACCAACAGGAAATAAGACAACATGACATCTGTATGTCCCATCAGGGTTATCCTGGGAAAATAGCCAATGGACCCACCCAACGATTATCAATTATTTAATTTTCTAGGACAATTCCATTTCACTCAACATGATTGTCACTTGTTTATGGCACAGGCTTTGAAGCTCCATGTTAACTTGGAGATGTCCATCTTGTAGGACAGTTGTCAGTTCTGAAGCTGTAAACTAGTTATGGGCAACAGGTAGGTTCAGTGGAGCTACAGTGTAGTTTTGGTTCATATTTATACCAAACCAGATCATGGCTATTGAATTTTTGTATTATTTGTATTGCATCAAGAAACCAGGGAAATTTTTTGAGCAAGTGACATAGTAAACATTTTGCTTCAAATAATCTCATCTGGAAGCACGGTGCAATATGGGAAAATGTCAAAAGTTATCAGCTTGTCCTACACATGAGGCCACTCAGAGGAAGGCTGAAATACACAATACTACTATAAAACTGAGTTGTCTGTGAAGGATATTTGTTCATGATTTTTCTTCCTCAAATATAGTATTGGTATGTTATAGCTTCTCTTGTAATGGTTTGTCTTGTTCAAGTTCAAATTATTATTCTCTCCTATGTATTAAAATAGAAAGATTAATATTACTCATATTGCTATTAAAGAATGGTACAGAGAATTGAAAACAATGGTGTGCTTTTCCAGTGGTTTCAAGGATGGTCAGAGAATGAGCAGGCAAAGAAAACTTCAGGTAGAATTAAAATGGCGGAAGGTGTAGGATTATTACCCCATTAACTAAAATAAAACACCAGCTGATGATATAAGTTAAAAAAAAAAAAGAAGTCAGGGTCAAATAACAGAAGATCCATTTTTATTTTACATCATTAAGGTTGTCTGGAGGAAAAGAGTATGCAGGGAAAATGCCCCATGCAGGGCTGGGCTCACATACGGTACTCTGTAAGTTAAATGTAAAGCTGTTTTATGTTTCATAACTAAACTTTTTAGAGCTAAGTCTGCTCAGTAGACTTTTCCCAGCAAAAAAATACATGTGATATTTCCAAAGGAATTAATCCTAGTTAACCAAGAAGAGATGGAGTGCTAATTTACAGGAAAACTCCTGACTACGAGAGGGGAAACATGAAGATGGAGGGAGGGGAAACCACTGTTCTTAAATTTCTCACATAATAGGGCATATGGGCCTATGAAGGCAAAAGAGAACATTAGCACTTTTCTTGCTTTGCTTCCTGTCACCAGGCGAAGCTGGTCCCTAGCAGTGTGACCCTATGAGCTGTCAAGTTTTCACCTAGACTGAATCATGCTCTCCATGAGTCCTGTTTTGTAAGCAGAAACCACTAATAAAAGTGACCTTAATGGTTGAATTAGGTGCTTACAATGTACCTGCATCCTCAGTGGGCCAGGGAGGGGCAGTGGCACAGCGAGGGGCTCAGTGATAAGCATTTGGCTATCAACGCATCCTTGAGTCAACAGATCAGGGAGTTAGAGATTTTTAACAGCCTGGCAGGGTGACTTAAAAGAAATTCAACAGGAAAAATCGAGGTAGTTCAGCAAAGTCAAAATCCTAAGATTATTTAAAAGACTGCAAATCCATCTCCAGGAGACAGGGGCCATTGGAGCATGGGAAACTATTTCCAAATACACCTTTTTTGGAGTTAGACTATCCTTAAAACATATGTGTTTTTTCTTTATTAAATGAATGAACACATAAAGTTTCAGGAGTCGGTTTTCTGCCAGAAGCTTATGGTACAACTACGAGAACATTTTTCTCTTTACTGGTTCCAGTGTCTTTCGCTGTGGTTTGGGTTTCCAGAGTTGGTGTCTTCTAAGATAACCAAATTTCAATGCTTTCAGCCTAAGGTTACTTTGTGGACTTTGTCTTGCTACTATTCTAATTGCTTCACATGTACTTTCTCTTTACACATTTTATTGTATTTTCCATTACCATTTATCACCTTTATACCCCATCCCATAATCACCACGCTGTTGTCCACATGCCCATGAGTTTTTTCTTTTTTGGTCAATTCCTTCACCACCTAAGCTCTTACCCCAAACTATTGATGTCATCCTGCTCTATATGAGTTGGCCTCTACTTTGCTTGTAAGGTAAGATATTTTTTTAATAACTGAGTAGTATTCTATTGTGCAAATGTACCACAGCTTTTTTTTTTTATCTGCTCATCAACTGAGACCTACTTGGGCTGCTTCCAAACTGTGGATACCGTAAATAATGCTGCAATGAATATAGAGGTGTTTGTATTCTTTCAAATCAGTGTTTTGGGATTCTTTGGATACATTCCCAGATGGGGAATTACTGGGTCATACTTTTAAAATTTCATATATGAAGAGTTTGTGCCAAGCCCTCTAAGGCAGGACTTATTGGAGAGATCCATTTAAAAAATAAATCTATCATCTGTAGGGCTCTTGGCCTACCTTCCATTTTGTGTATCAAACAATTTCCATGACTAATATTTGAACACGACTATGTCAAGAACTCAGACTAGAGAAGTTGATTTAAACTGGGGAGTTGACTGTCTCCCTAAACACAGAATCTGTTCAATTGTGTTGTTGTAGTTTAAATAATAATATTAGTAGTTAATAGCAGCAACCATTTAAAAACAGTCTACTAGTGAGTGACACTATCAGGTATTTTACACATACCATTCTTATACTTGAAAGAACTGTTTCCCTCTCTCTCTCTTCCCCTCCCTTCTAAATTTATGCATACAGCATTTTCACCAAGTCATAAATTTGAAAAGGGAGAGAAGGGTCTTACCTTGTCTCTTAGAAGTCCCCCAGCAAGATGCCCAGCCCAGTTGATGATACTGATTTTTATGATTCCGAATCAGGGTTTACAGCCCAGTTTAGATTCCTAGTTTCCTGCTACTCTGAACATTGTTGCATTCGAATAGGGCACCCAAACATGAATGGGGCCTCAGATTAACCTAGAGGGTTTATTAAAGCACAGATCCTGGACCCACCCCTAGAGTTCTTTATTCAAAAGGACCCATGGGTGTGGACAACAGGGTGGGGATTGATTGTAGGAGTTGAGGGTTGGTAAGAGGCAGATAAAAGCAACAGGGGAAAAATTGGGACAACTATAATAGAACAACCATAAAAACGGGAATTTAATTAAAAAAAAACAACACAACTCTGCAGTGGCATCTAAGAATTTGCATTTTAACAAGCTCCTAGGTGGTGCTAATCTTTCCAACAACACCACGGGAATACCTGCTTCACAGTCCTACACTAGACAGAGTGTTTGTGAGTCTCCCTGCAACCTTGTCAGATTAATCAGAATATGCCCTTTCTTGAAGCAGTGGGTTTCATCATCGCATCTGTTATTGTAAGGAGATGCTCATATTAGGGTAATAAAAAAAAAAAGTGGAGGCTATGATTCTAGGTTTTAGCAATTCCTTTCCTGTTTTAGGAGAAGCTTTTTAAAACATTCTGATGGCGTAGGTTGGCAGGGAGAAGTTTGTGAATTGGGAAGTATATGTTTTCTTCTTCGACATTGGTTTTTATTATTGCTATTTGGTCTTATTTTAAATTAAAAAGTGATATGTCTTGATAACCATTTCAACTTCACCAGTATGGCATCAAGTTCATAGAACAAATGTGTATGTACAAAGCAAAACTATGCTGAGCGAGACTAGTTCTGAAGCCAAATATTAGGGTCAAATGTCCATTCAGTTTTGAAGGGAGCCACAAGTAGTCGTATGAGAAAGCACTGAACCCTAGAGACAACCCTGTTATATAGAAATAGAAACACGACTAAGTGGGCTACTTAGTCATTAAGTTGAAGAAAATGTTTTTGAAATAGTAGCCATTTAATTTGATACACCACTGCTAATTTTCATATCGCTTACGAATCTTTACAGAGATACGACACCGTATCTCCATAAATCTGTCAAGGGAAAAGAGTGTTGAGTAGTTTTCTATAGAATAGTAACTTTTGTTTAACATCAAAACTAAAAAATGAATATGCTTTCTGTTACATTGAATACTACAGAATAACACTTAAAAAGGAATCTGTTTTATAGATGATTATTCTTTTTTTTTTTTAAGATTTTATTTCATTATTTTTTAGAAAGCGGGGAAGGGAGAGAGGCAGAGAGGGAGAGAGACATCAATGTATGGTTGCATTTCACCTGCCTCCAGCCACAGACCTGACTGGAGACCTGGTTTGCAACCTGGTTATGTGCCCTGGCTGGGGAATCGAACCTGCGACCTTTGGGTTCGCAGGCCGGCGCCTTAACCACTGTGCTACCAGCCAGGCTAGATGATTATTCTTTGTACTAATAAACAGGGTCCAAGATCGTGACCACTTCATGCTTTTACAATGAGTAGACTGTAATATATATATGGGTATTGCTGCTCTATATTTCCACCAAAGGTTATGTGCAGAATTAACGTAAGACTTTGGATTTTCTTTTGTTACAGCATAACTTTAAAAAATGAAAGTTTAGCTTTAAAGGCTATTATGTTTCTTTTCCCATTTTAAATACTTCTACTTGCTAAGAATCTAGTGGTTGTATTTTTTTATCTTCAAATGGCTTTCATGAAATAAGTAATTATATAAATTTGCAATAATATCACCAAGCAAGATAACAAATTACATTTTTTGCTTGTCATACTTTTAAACTTATTTAAATGTTATGAAACCAATCCTTTCAACTCTCAAGTGCTGAATTAATACCACAATACATTTGGAGTTGTGGAGGGTTTTTTTTTTTTTTTTTTTTTTTTTTTTTTTTTTTTTTTTTTTTTTTTTTTTTTTTTTTTTTTTTTTTTTTTTTTTTTTTTTTTTTTTTTTTTTTTTTTTTTTTTTTTTTTTTTGCTTTTGCTTTTACTGTGATTTGTCTGCTCATTTCTCCCTCAAGAGGCTAAAAAAACCCCATGAATATAAAGTAGACATTTAATCATTTTTCAATTGTTTTAGTTGTGTTTTGATTTTCTACTACATCCCTTCCCCACCCACTATCTCACCTCCACCTCTACCACTTGGGATAAAAAATATTTTAATGTGCAGTGACCTTATCATTGTCTATGTTGCTGGAACCATCTTTATTTATTATAGAAATATTAATAAATACTGGAAAAGCACCTGGTTAGTTTGTCATGACGTCTAATGTGTACAGTATAGTGACTATGCTGTTATAGGTCAGCTTTCCTCCTCTAACTGCATCTGTTGTTCTAGGTCTGATATTTGCAAACTTCATTTAATGGCTTAATATAAAATCTGTTATAAAATTCATTCTAGGCAACTGTAATTTCTCGAAAGATGCCTTTAGAATCAAATTTCCAAGAAATGATCACCTCAGAAAGTGATTTTAAACCATTGTTCTCACTTTCCCGATATCCATTCCCATTTACTGAGTTAAAGTCAGTCGTGTGTCTTTAAAAAGGTCCAAAAAACCCTTGACAACCTTGTTTTATAATGTCAAATTCTGCATTAGCGTTGGTGACCTGAGGCTATCAAGCCCAAGTGTTGCCCGTGTTGAACCTGACACCTATTCTCAGCTGTCTCAATTTTAGAAGACAGCATCGGAGAACACTTCCAGCTCACTAAGAAATGGGTGTGGTTTAAGTGTAATCCAAACACAACAAGGTCAGGGGGAGTGAAGTTTACCCTTGACGAACACGAGTTTGAATTGCACTGGTCCACTTAGACATGTTTGTCAATATATTTTTGTAGCCCTTTACATATTTTGGGGCTTTGGTCTGTGACATAGTCGGGTTACTTGAAAGCAGCTTCATCCTTTTGGGACTTGCCTTTCAGACTCATTTGGCAAAACTAGAGCAGTCTTTAGTCAGGATTAGTTTCTCCCCCTGACTGAGGAAAGACTCTCCTTATGCTCTATCCAGGGACTTGTGAGTTTTTCTAATCTGGCTGCTGGGAATGGGCCAGGTGCCCAGCTCTGTGTGTGTTCCAGGGTATTCTTCTCCCTAATCCTTGCAGATGGTTCATTTTCCCCTTGATGGTTTCCTCAAAAACCCTCCCGGGCCCCTCTGAGATCTGAAGTTCTCTTCCCTGCCACCTCTTCTCTCTGGATCCTCTCAAGTGAGGCATAGCCCAGGATAGTCACAGCCTTCTATCCACTCCCTGGCTCTCATCTCTCAAAGCACCTGGTCTTGAAAACCATAGTTTCGTACATTTTGTCCATTCACATGCTTTTGTTGCTGAGCTTCCAGTGGTTTTCTTCAGGAGAGCAAATCTGGCCCGTGTTACGCCACTTTGCCAGCCAGAGAAATCCCCAGTAATTCATTCTTCACTTGAACAGAGCGTTAGTTGATGTTTTGCCCTGACTGTGATTAGTTCACATTTCTGATCCAATCTGCATTATGCTTGAAGCATTACTTTAATTAGTTTGACTTCTAAAATTATTAGAGAAATGGATTAAATATTCGCTAAATATAGCACTGTTTAATTTGAAGGATTGTGTTGGAGATTTGGAAGATGATCATTACAACTTCTTAAGAATTGTTAATTTTTCATGTCATTTTATCTTTTTTTTTCTTTTTCCCCCCTTTGAGCTAAAGGGAATGCTAGCCACACAGCTGTGGTGTGCTAATACTTTTCTGGACAATTTTATTGACTAAGTTATACTTGGACTTATGTAGTTACTTCAGATTTCAGCTAGTGTTTCTATATGCATATCATTCAAATTTGTCTCCCTAAAAATTATTTTCGAGAGAGAGCAACTTAAATTGATCTATGCTGATAAGGTGCTTCCCATTTATACTGGTCGTAATTTGTAGAAGGAAATTTCATATTGAAAATCAAGCATTTTCATAGTTAATTGTGGAAGTTGAACTTCCAACATAATTTAATGCAACTGATTAGGGAATCTTGCCTCTTAAAATTACACATAAAAATGCAATGGGCCCTGGCTGGTAGCAGAGTGGATAAGGTGCCAACCTGCGAACCCAAAGGTCGCAGGTTCGATTCCCCATCCAGGGCACATAACAAGGTTGCAAGCCAGGTCTCCAGTCAGGTCTGTGGCTGGAGGCAGGTGAAAAGCAACCATATGTTGATGTCTCCCTCCCTCTCGGCCTCTCTCCCTTCCCCTCTTCCTAAAACTAATGAAATAAAATCTTAAAAAAAAAAATGCAATGGTGAAAATCAGTTATGAATGACAAAGAATTTTCCCATTGTCCTTTCTTTTCTCTATGTTTCCTGAAAGTAATTAGCACTGTTATTAAGGAGAATTATTATTCACATCATATATTTGTGGTGTGTAAAATCAGGTACAATGGGCATCATGCTTCTAATTACATTTTCGAAAAATAGTAAGCAAAATGTTTTCCTGGAAATCATAGTTTAACAGTAGTTGAAAACTGAAAGTCTTTAGTTTAGATTGAACTCTGAGTGCTCAGTCCTTGGCCAAGGACCAAGCATGTGTGTCTTTATTATTTAAGTTAAAGTTCAGTTAAAAATGTTTACTATGGCTTTGAGAAAGGGCAGTAGCTGACAGCAGCATAAATTTATTCTTTTAACATTCTGGGGCTCAGAAATTCAAAATCCAAGTGTTGGCAGGGCTACGTCTATCTGGAGGAAGGCTCTGTTCCTTCCTATCCTTCTCTCTTTAGGATAATGTGTCCTTGTCACTCTCAACCTCAAAAGACCACCTGCATTCCTTGGCTCACTGCCCCTTCCTCATTTTCAAAGAGCAATATTCCAACCCCTATTCCACCATCAAGTGACCTCTCTGTCTGAATCTCTTACCTTCCTTTTGGGAGGAACATCTTTTGATTACTTGGACTCACCCAGACCATCCAGAATATTCTCTGTATCATAATATCCTCAACTTGATCAGATAGGGGAGGTGGTCATTATCCAGCCTGCCACAGCCATTCTCCCTCACTTCTTTTAATCCTTTTCTTAAATAATCTCTTGTAGATGCTACCTCCCTGGCTCCTCTGAGTGCTGGAGATAGCTGATCCTGATTTCCTACGGGAGTATATTGAGTCTTCATATCATTGAAGCAGTATACATGCACTTGAAAATTGGCTGTCTGCTCACAGACACCAACAGGTCTTTATAAAATATGACTTGCATTTAGTTTTCTTGAAGGATACAGGACAAGAAGCACATTTGGCATAGTACCATTCATGCAGAAAAGGCCAACAGTTCGCTAAGGACATACCTTCTTTTGCTCCCTTACCTACAGGTGCCGTGGAAGTACAGGTGCTGTGAAGGAAGGCTGGCATGCATATGAGCCATCAGTGACAGGGTTGGGGGGTGTCACCTTGACATACTTGCAAATTCTCAGAGCACAGGTACTATACTGCATCTATCTTTTTAAAACATAGTACCCAGTGCAAAGACTTCATTTTCATCAAGTCTTTTGAAAGTTTTGTAAAGGAAACGCAATCATCATCATTACAGCATCATTACTGCTGCCAAATATTCAGACATGTTCCTACTTTTGGCCCTTTGCACCTGGTCTCTCTAAAATGCTCTGCCCTGTTCGCTACATGACTCCCAAATTGTGTCACCCCCAAATTTGTCTGTTGCAGTCCCCAGTGCCCATGTACCTTAGAATGTAACCCTATTTAAAGAAAAGCTATTTAAAGAGGTGATTAAGTTAAAAAGAGGCCTTGTGACTGATATCCTTATGAGAAAAATGAAGAAGCATTCAGGAATATATGTGCACAGAGGAAAGGCTAGGTGAGGGCACAGCAAGAGCCTGGCCACCTGCAAGCGAGCAGAGAGCTCAGGAGACATCAGCCCTGATAAACTGATCTTGGACTTCCTGTCTCTGAAACTTTGGGAAAATAAAAATGTGTTCCTCAAGCCACCCAGTCTATGGTATTTTGCTACGGCAACTCCAGCAGTTTAATATATGACCTTCACTTGACTTTGTGAAGGCCGATGACCTCCTTCCCTGGCCCTGACCTACTAAAACTTCCTACAAATCTAGACACATATCCCATTTCCCGCTTGTTTTTTCCCCACTTTTATCCCATATGCAACATAACACGTATTGCATTTCTCTATTTTATTATTGCCTATTTCCTCTGTAATGTGAGCTCCAGGAGGAGACTTTGGCCTTTTTTTTGTTTGATTTTCTGCTACTGTCTCCCTGGAATTCAGAGTAAGACCTCACATATTTATTTACTTGGCTGCATGTACACAAAAACCGAGGGACCAACAGGGACAATGAAACACTAAGCAACTGAAAGCCATGTTGTGAGTGTAGAAACAGAAGATAGAGCTTGTGTCTTCGACCTTTTATTGGCTACTTTTTGATTGTGGGAGGGGGACAGAGGCACACCGGGATGTGTGAGGCAAGCTAGGCAAGACTACTTGGAGGAGGTTTGCTAATAGGATGAAAACCTACATTGAAAACAACATTATTAGGGATTACCCTAGGGCCTTAGGTTTTAACATTTATATACTTTATTTTTTCTGACATAAAGGAACAAAAGGACATTTTTTTAATCCCTGGAATAATTTTTAAGGGGCTAGATATAAAGGAAATATGCTTTAGTAGGTTTAGAGTGCTCAAGAATAGCTCAAATGCTTCTAACTCAGGAGGCATTCTTTGACTTAGCTCTGTCCCTAGTCATTTGAATTTTTAAATGATTATAGGAAATTATGCATCTTAACCATTTAAGCACATTTCAGTGGTCTTAAATATAATCATACGTTAGGCAGTGTTCACCCCTTGCCCATCTCCAGAACTCTTCTCATCTTCCTAAACTGAAACTCCGCACCCACTGAACCCTAAGTCCCCATTTCCTCCCTCCCCTACCTCCGGCAACCACCATTCTATCTTCTACCTACATGAATTCTGTCTTTATAAATTTATACTCTACATAATTCACACAAGGGGAATCGGACAGCATTTGTCTTTTTTTGTGACTGCTTTATATCACTTAATACAATATTCTCAAGATTCATCCATGTTCTAGCATGTGTCACAATCCCCTTCTGTTTGGGGCTGAGTGATATTCTATTGCATGTGCATATGCGTTTTGTCCATCCATTCATCTGTCAACAAATAATAGATTGCTTCCACTTCTTAGCTATCATCAATAATGCTGCTATGAACATGAGAGTTCAAATATCTTTTGGGGCCTTGCTGTCAGTTATTCAGGTAT
This sequence comes from Noctilio leporinus, assembly GCA_004026585.1. NCBI lineage: Eukaryota > Metazoa > Chordata > Mammalia > Chiroptera > Noctilionidae > Noctilio > Noctilio leporinus. The sequence continues at coordinate 82,676 of PVIW01000057.1, read as the reverse complement.
ATAAGCAGAAGTCAAATTGCTGAATCACCTGGTCATTCTATTTTTAAATTTTTGAGGAATCACCATACTGTTTTTCACAGTGGCTGTACCATTTCCATAGCCATGAATAATGCACAAATGGTCCAGTCTCTTCATATCTTGCCAACATGGTATTTTCTGATTTGTTTGTTTATGTATTTAATGTTAGCCATTCTAATGGCTGTGAGGTGGTACTGGTCATTTGGTTCTGAATCAAAATTGCCCAAAGTTCTGTTCCTGGTTTAAATCGTTTGTTATATTTCCTGTGTATTTCATGTTCACCATGGTATTTGGAAGGACCAAAAAGATATAATACTAGTAAATACATGTAAAATTCCTTTGTGAAACTTTAAGAGATATTGATTTTTGGAGGTTATTTCCTATCATGAAAATGAGTGCATGGTCTTTCAAAAGACTAGATTTTAGGTCCTCCTTGGTTTTGGGATCTCTGTGTCTTTTCCAGTATTGTATACCTCGACAGTGTTCTGGAAAAATACAAATTCTCAACTAGCCTCATAATTGAATGTATAAATGAACCAAAGACAAATGAAAAACCAAGCCTTTTCTCCCTTCCATTTCCTGCCCTTTGCTCACAAACAGTATGAAATTCTGTAAATATCAAGGAATAGATGGTTTCAACCATTCAAATGCTTCAGAACTTAGGAAAGCAATAAATACATTTAATTCATTCTTTAAGGCTAGCAGGACCCCAAAACACAAAATAGACAGAAACACAGTAGTAAAATAAAACTATATACATAACAATGCAGTTTAAAAATTGAAGCAAGCTATTAGCAAACTGAAATAGCAATATATAAAAATAATAACTTGATGGTAATTATTCCAAGATGTCTAAACTATTAACTAAACACATTACACTAATATAAGGGGGGGGGGCTCCCAAAGTTGAGCAGCATATAATAAAATTTACTAATATTTTATAATTAAAATGATAAACATTGGGAATTGGGCTAGTGATAGTCATCAAAAACACAAAGTATTCCCAAGTTCAATTTTTTAAAACTTCCCAGCAGAGCCTATAGAATCACTAAAGACAGCAATAGGAAAACTAAAACAGCAATGACTCACATTTATATGTAAGAAAATGGAATTATGCCCTTTGCCTGGATCATCCCACCTAATCCTCAACACTGTTCCAGGAATTAGGGGCCATTACTGGTCTCAGCTGTGGAAGTAAGGAGACCTCAGCAGAGAGAAATTAAACAACACACCCAGACCGACAGTATAATTTGATTAACCGTGAACTAGGCGTCTCTTCCTCAAAATTAAGCTAGCTAGAGAAAGGCTTTTAATACTGCACTACCAAACAGTTCCATAAAATAACGTCCTTGAATTTTGTAGCCATTTTTGTACTGGCATTTCCAACATAAAAGCCTGAGATGAGTGTCCCTGTGAAACTGAGCTCCTCTTACTCTTTGATACCATCTGTGATCATATCAACGGGTGTTAATTGTTCTTTTGTTAATATCAAAACTAATCCTATTAAGGCCAACGGTGGGAGTATGGCCTACCGCACTTACTAACAAGGCCCAAAACATAAAAAGAAATATGGCATCTATTTCCACATGCAAATAATATACTTTTAACTTCAATGAAGTGGTCAATTCCCTAAAGACATTCTAAGCATCTGCCTGAAGTGCTAAATGAGTTAGTCCCCCTATCAAACCAATTAGAAAAGACAAATTAATTGGAAAGGACACTCATTGTACAGTTTACTGGTGTAAATAAAACCCAATGTGTGAGATAACAGAAGCTTTTATTCTGTGCAGGAGGATGAAATTTCTGTTGGGTAAACCTGGCACACACCAATTAGGACAAATAAAACACGTAATTGTGTTCTTTCAATGACCTCCATAGGTATTTGCACATAGTAGACAGTTAACCTTCCTCTTTATGCTTTCTTGGAAGCCAAAAGAAAATTCAGAAAGTAAATATAAAGTGAAGCTTTTTACATTTTATGCAACTGAAAATATGAATTTCTGTGTGCATAGAAAATATATGGCAGCAAATTATAATCCAAATAACCTACATTCATACCTTGTGTTTCTGCTAAAATAAAGTTCATTAAGTAAATGGCAATTACACTTATTAGAAATGCATTGCTAAAAAGTTACACTACCATTGGAGCCTAGCAAATTGGCCAGAAAGCTAAGCATTTTGTTTTGTTGATCCCTTTTTTGATGTAAGAATCGCAAAAGCATTAAGCTGAGAATTGGAGTGTGAAAACTAGCATTACCTCCTAATTTGGTAATAGACATTAATTGAGGCTTCTATTTTATAGTTAATGAATGAGAGAAATTTCCCCATCTGTATAGTTTTCTGGTTGTCCGCATAGTAGCCCTCCGCCCCCCAGTTAGGCCCCAGTAAAAGTAGAGAAGAAAACTAGCTATGCAATTTATCAACATTGATTGGTAGGATAGACTTTTCCTTAAACCTTCTATCATTTATCAGGAAGAGCCTGCAGCAATCGGCATAAGAAACTGTTTGTTTGGGTTGCAGTCTCTGAAAAGAGGCCACAGGCTCACAAATGAGCCAAAACACTACCTAGGGAATGGGGAAGGTTCGAATCGGTTAAGCTTTCAGGGCAGGCAGACAGTTCCCCAATTCCCCAAACGTATTCATAAGACAAAAGTAAATAAAATAATTACATTCATTACATTTTAATTTATGGGTCTTAGAATTACGTTCAGAATTTTGTCTCGTTGCATTTCCGACACTAGAAACACGTACATGCATACCCACACACGGGCTCACATACTTCTTCATGTGCACATTAGCCCTACCCCAGCATGTGCACCCACACTTTCTCTCTTGCTATGCAATTCATTCTGTTCTCGAGCCAGGAGAGCTCCGTGAGGTCTGTCCTGAAAGTATCTAGCCAATGTCAATATAATTAAAAGTTTGCATGGCCAATACTTTCAGGACAGATTTCATACATACATTTGTGCTTTGTAAAAAGACTTAGCTAGCATCGAGGGCAGGACACATTCTTTCTTCTTTACATATGTGTACATATGTAAAAAATTAGTGTTTTCCTAAACTTACTCTCTTTTGTGCAGCTGATGAAATCTGGAGCCTTTTAGCTCACAATGGTTAGATGAGTTTTAAACTTGAGGAAGCGCTCTAAAGAAATGAGACGTCAGAGGATATTGGGATGAACATATTTTGCACGTGAGCTGGGTGTGAGTCCTTGTGACCCAGATGGTGGACAGAGGAAGGCTAAATAATGTCTTCTCCCAGGAGACGTCCACATCCTAATCCCTGATATCCATGAGCATTTATAGGGGGGAGGGGGACACATTGCAGTTGTAATTAAATTAAGAATCTTGAAATAGAGAGATTATTCTGCATTATTCAGCTAAGTCCTAAATGCAATATGACCATCAAGACAGAAATTAGAGTGATGTAGCCACAAGACTAGGAATGTTAGCAAACATTGGAAAATAAAAGAAGAAAAAACAATTTTTTTTCCTCAGAGCCCTTGGGGAGCATGTGGTCCTTCTAATATATTCATTTCAGCCCAGTGAGGCTGACTTCAAATGTCTGACTTCCAAAACTGTGAAAGAAATACCTTGGTTGTTTTCAGGCACCCAGTTAGTCATTTTTTTTTTTTTTTGTCATAGCAGCCACAGAATATTAATAATACATAATCAAAAGGCAAATGAGTTCCAAAATTCACTGTCTACCTAAATAATTTACCCCACAGGTGCCAAATAAGCTGGGGATGACACTTAAAAAACTGTTGGATGTAACCATTTGGAAGCCAACTGCCAGGTACCATAGGCAGGAACCCTAGTTCTCTGTCTTAGACTTGGTTGCTCCTTTGCCTCTCTAGAACTTAGACTAAGATTGGCCTTGTCTTTTCTGATGGTTGACAAAAGTACCTAACATATTTTGCTCTACACTTCCCATCAACAACAGAACTCATGTTTGGTCTATGGGTGCAACTGACCAATGAGGTTATGTGTACTGTCATGACATTCTAAGGACTTTACATTCATGTTTCACTATCATCTATAGTGAACTCTCATTTGTTTGATCAATGCTAAACTTTTCCTCTGACTTATTTTGCATTGCTTTTTCAGCTAAGAGTTAATTTAATTTAGCCCAACACTTCAATGCCTTTTAAATATTTCACAGCTGTGTTTTTAAAAATTTTTAAAGGCTAACTCAGCCTTCTCTTCATGGCAGAGATACCCTGTCTATTGATTAATAAAGTTAATGTATGATAATCTTATAAACTAAAGTGCATAGAGTTTGTCTGCTTATGTTTTCATCTAATATTTGAGTGACTGTTGTATGCCAGGCATTGATCTAGGAATTGCACAGTTATCCCACAGAATTTCTTGCCCTTACCAAGTTGATACACAAGTGGTCAATAAACACACAAATAAATCATTAAGACAAATAAATCAATAACTGAATAATGGCAACTGATTATAATGAGAGAGGGACAGTTAATGGCAAGAGGAAATAGTAGTAGTGGGAGTAGTAAAGATTTTCTTTTCACTTTAAATAGAAATCATGGAAAGCAGGTCTCACAAGTAATCTGACTTTTGATCCGAAATTATTTATTCATGCTATTCCTCCTTGTTGCCCTCTAGGCACCATAATTTTGACAAGTCTTTTGGTGGAGGCCATGCTGGGACATCTGACAAAGGGTTAGAGTTGCCTACCTTGAAATCAACTGCAGCATTTTAAAGAATGATATAGCGCTACTCTCCATTGTTCTAGAACAACATCGAATGCAAACTTGATCCTATTGTGCCTCCTCATGTTCAGGATAACAGGCCTCGTCTTTTATGTAAAAGAATACATTTAGTCAGGGGGAATGTGTTTGAATGAGATACACCATTTATCACAACAGCAGCATTATGCAACTGGTAAATCTATACACTGACAGGAGAGACAGCTCCAAACTTGGTCAAATCATCATTTAAATCAATTGGTTTAATCCCTGGCTGGTGGCACAGTGGATAAGGTGTCGGCCTGTGAATCCAAAGGTCGCTGGTTTGATTCCCCAATCAGGGCACATAACCAGGTTGCAAGCCAGGTCTCCAGCCAGGTCCGTGGCTAGAGGCAGGTGAAAGGCAACCAATCATACACTGATGTCTCTTTCCATCTCCACCTCTCTCCCTTACCCTCTCTCTGAAAATAATAAATAAAAACTTTTTTTAAAAAAATAAATCAATTGGTTGACTGGTAGGCTCAACTTCCCCATAGCCCATCCTCATGCTCCACACATAAGGCTTTGAGGACTCCCATTTCTTGCTGGGACAGCCACAGGTTGTTTCTACACAAAACAGTCTCAACTGAGTATTTCAAATTAGCATCCTTTCTTCTCTTCCCCCACCCCCACCGATTTCTAGACCACTGGCACCCTTCCCACTGTGCATAAAATTAAGCATTGATGGCTCCTTAGTAACCATGACGTGGCTTGTTTATGTGGGGAATTGCTTATGGGGGGTGGGGTGCTTTTGCAATTATCTTTACTCTCTGTAATTAATTTCCAGAGCATAGAATGTAAATTAGCCCTCTGTGCACAGTGTTGATGCTATTACCTAAGCAGAGAAAAGGTTGGACTTACCAAACTATGGAGGGGGATTGGGGGGTGTCTATAAACTAATTGTGGAGAGAACCACTAACATTAGACAACAGAAAAGGAAAATTTCAGGAAGCTAATCTGGCTCTCTCCGGCTTCACTTCTTCCAAAGCTCATAATTGCTTTCTCCAGCTTACAGTAAATCTTTGGAGGGCCAAGAAGGACAGGATGCTACAGTCCAAAATAAGCGAAGATTCAAGTTTCCAATAGGTCAGAGAGCTGTGGTTTGATTACTATGGACCCCAGTGGTCAATTTATACAGAGCAGAGCAGAGAGCAATTTCCAATGTACAATGAGCCCAGGTCCCTGAATGTGCCTAGAATTTCTTTGGCATTGTAGGACAGACTTCAGCAATTTTCACATGCAAACAACATAGTAAAATGTTACTGGAAAGCAATATGAACGTCTTCATCAGTACATTACTCCTGCCTTTAGATTAGGCTGCTCCAAATCACACAAATTGAGTATGGCTGAAGTACAACATACCCTGTTGGAATATGTCATGTTGTACGCAAGTTTCTGTGGCAATCCTGTCATGATAAACATGAAATTTCTGATGATTACATGTGACTGTCCACAGGAAGTATATTTCCTATCCTTTCTCTCCAGCAAATGTACCAAAAATGTTAAAGTGCATCTTGAGAAGAGAAGAAAGCTTTCAATAATGTAAATATTTAAACCCCACAGTTCTTGCATCCAGTAATGTGATTCGAGCTCTTTAGGGTCACTTGTAAACATATATTATCCTTATAGTCACAGGAGCACTTTCATTAAGCGTATGACACCCAAACGCTATTTACTTTGGAGAAATTTCTAATTCCGTTCTATGGGATTTGAAACATTTTGTGCACAAGATAACGCTGAAGTGATTAACAGAATCTCATGACAAAAAAACACAAACAAACGATGTCAATTCTTCCTTTTCCTTCATTTTTACCTTCACCTAAATGTGCTTCGTTGTGTAAATCAGAGCAGGCACAAAGATAATAACAAATATCACCAAGTAAAAGATGACTTGTTTCTATGCACACATCTTCAAAAATGATACAAGACATGGAGTGACCACTCCACTGTAGAATATAGGGATATAGATACCATATCTCTCGTTTGGAATTTGTTAAGAACTTGAGTTCTGGCTTGCAATGTACCAGGGTCCCTGTCCTGCCACCTGCTGGCTGTGTGACTTCGGGAAAATTATTTAGCTTCTACCAGCCTCAGTTTCTTCATTCATCAGGAAAACAGAAACTACAGATGTTGACATCCAAGGCTGCAGTAAGGCTTCAGATAATGCATTTTGTCTAGCACAAATAAGAACTCAATCAATATTACCTATTAACAGTGATTTTGCGTGACACCTAGATAACTTTTGGAATATGTTAAATCTAGATGTCACCATAGGAATCATCCAGAAGACACAAACCCAAATGTTTCCAAAGCCTAAATGGATAATATGTAAAGGAAAACAGCTAGACTGCAAAGGGGCTCACAGTCACTGAGACATGGTGTTGGGGGTCTGTTCTCCCTAACATACGCTTCCAGATCTCACCCTTCCCTTCCCCCTCCCCTGCACACCTTATTCTCCACCTCCATGTCTAGAACAAACAGAACACACCAAAAACCTGACTGTCCCACGGCTACTGGGGTGTAACCTTAGATTTCATTTCCACCCCTCATTTTACAGAGCATAAAATAGAGAAGGGTGCTCTTACCCAAGTCTGTAGGACTCGTTCATGGCAAGTGTTAATAATAGCTCACTCACTCACAGGGCAATCTTTTCCACTGTGAATAACCTGACCACTCTACATGCACAAATTTTATTTTTAATCTTACAACTAGCTGCTTTACAGGCTGCATCTTTCTCTGAAGTCTTCAGCAGACCGCTGCTGACAGTGGTCCCAGAGTTACATCTCTAGCAGCATTGTAGGCAGCAATGGAAGAAAATCTAAAAGAAGGAAGTGGTCTTATTTGGAGCTATTGTTCAGTAGATCATTGGCTATAGCATCTTGACGGTGTTCAGCGCGTGCTACTCAACTTCGCTAAAGGGGAACAAAACTTCTATCTGCTGTCATTGTCTACTGTAACTGTTTCTATCTGCGTTCAGCCTTGCACTCCTATCTCTTGCTCATTAATAACTTTGCCACTAGGTGGAAACCTTGAAAAGAGGATAACTCTTTTTCTGCAGTATCAGATTGAACTGGAACACACCGTCAATAGAAGAGGTTGAAAACCTTTGTTTCCACGGAATTTATTTAAAAAGTCAGACCTCTGAATCGCTCTGACCTGAAACAATAGGACATTTCATTCAATTCAAGCCTGAATTATCTGGAAACATATATTTTGAGAAGAGCCACTTAGATTACACAGGATGCTCATTGTCCGAATGGAGGTTCAGTCCAAAGTCATCTGAAAAAGCCTTTTCTTGGCTTTTTTTCCCATTTTCCACATCTTGTGTTCTGCCTTCATATCACTTTATTTTGCATTTTCTACCTAATCATTTCATGCGATCATTACCCTATTGAAACCACCCACATCTGTTTGAGAGGTTCATTAGGCACTTAACTGGATCTTTATTTGATTTTGGCCGCAGGGCACGCACGTGGCTCTCCAACTCCTATAAAGTTGTCTTTTCAGGTTCTGAGTTAGTTTCAACCTTAGAAAAGCCATAGCAAGCCCCGTTGGAAGTTGAGGACAGCTTCCCTAGCCATCACTTTACAGCTAAACTTCTGCTTAAAATGCAAGCACTGTTTTTGCATGGAAAACATAGCTATGTTCTCTTGCTTTCCCACTCATTCACCCTGAACTTGAACCAACTTGGATTTATTCCCTAGCCCAAACATACCTATCAACCCCCCCACCCCTTTTTTTTCATCTGAGAATCATTCAAACACTATGGTGCCAGAAGCAGAAAAGAAATGGGCACAGATTCCAGAATAATTTCCTGGGATTCTTGAGAACACATGGGAACATTTATCTGTTCCAGAAGCCAATGAGCTAACTGAGTGATGGGGTGTTTCACAAGTTGTTTGCTGAGGATTTGAGGGTAGTTGATTCTCTCAGAGCCACAGCTACTAAGTGTAATGAAAGCTAATCGTTCATGATGTCTGAGTGGTGCCTAGAGGAAGAAGGAGAAGTGCTCCCCACGGTCAAGATTTGGACAGTTAACCGGTGACATTCAGGAATGTCCTGGCCATTCCTCATGAGCACCTCACAATGCTGTCTGCTGGCAGCAGGCGGGCAGATTTGATGGATCGGTATTTAGTCAGGAATGGAAATGGGATTTTCGCAAACATACCCCGATCATTTTCAAGATGTCTGAGAAAGCTCTGCTTTATGTATGGGATGTAGAAACTACCTCTAACGGTCCATTAATCTAATCTCCCTTTGTGAGTGTGTATGGGGGTGGGGGGCTGCCATATTCAATCTATGTGTGAATATTGATTCAAATGACCAAAGGAAGGAGAAACCTGAAATGCCTTTGATATCTAGAATCCTGTTATTTTACAATGATAAGGATCGTTAGACTTGAAAGCAGTAGAATGATTTTAGTTTTCCAAATGAGGAGAAACATCTAGAAACATCACATTGTTTTCACAAAATGCCTATTTAGAGCCTGGCTCTTTGGCATCTCAATGTAGAAATCATTCCAATGCACCTAAACTCTCAATACCATTCGGTTTCTACAATTGATACACATGAGTATTTCAAAACCTAGTAGCTTGTACCACCAGGAGACATCATGAGGGATTAATAAATAATACTGATGAATAATCCCCACTGCAGTCTGGTTTAAAAGAATAGATCTCTGAAGTAGGGCCCTGACATAGGTAAGTATGTGTGTGTGTATGCATGTAAGTTTGTGATGGTGTGTATGCGCATGTGTATGTTGTAGATACGTGTTTAATTTCCAAGATGACTCTAAAATACAGGAGACTGAGAACCAGGGGTTCAGAGGTTGATCAGGGGTTCAGAGGTTGATCAGGTTGTCCTGGTCTTCCCTGCATCAAGCCCCCCCAACCCAAACTTCCTATCTTAACAAATGCCTGAAAACACAATCACAGTTCTTCTCCTAGGATAAAATCTTGCACAAAGAAACTATTATGATAAAGGAATTTACAGCACGTTGTTAATACCCACTAAAGTTTGGTTTTTTCCTGCTAAAATTCTAATGTCTTACTTTGCCCAGGAGTATTTGCATTTTAGGAGAAAAATCATAGGAACAAGACCTTCAATTTAACAGGAGGATTTGAGATGGATCAAAGGTTGTCAAAGGTATTTTGGGTGAAAGACCTTCCAAGGACCTCTAAAATGATGCCACATTTATGACTGTCTACTCTACCTTCCTGATGGTTCCATCATAGTTTGTGCTGCTGTCTGACCTGCTTTCATTATATAAATAACCTATCACTTCACATAAGCTTATGAGAGTGATAAGGTATCAGTGATTAAATGGTTATGCACTAAGCATCCCATTTAATCATCACAATTAGGATCCTCCTTCCGAAGGAAGGAGATGCCACTATTGTCATACGAGAGATGGAAAAACAATGCTCAAAGAAAGAAAGTTGGTTAAGGTCATTCAGCTACTTTGCAGTAGAACCCAGCCTGAAAATCATGTCTATGCCACTAGGAGCAAATGTACTTTAAAATACCCTGCTTCACAAAGTGCAGAATGAGGAAGATAAGACAAAGTGAACAAAAATAAAAATACCTGTCCAGAATCAGGGAATGAATCGGCTTGACATTCTCACTGTTGGTATAATTTGATATGCACCTTCAAAAGGTTCCTGTCAAATTTTAAATACTTCCTGGTGCATAGACACATAGTAGTGAAGTAGGATCTCAGGAGAACAGTGCTATAGTTTCTGGAGCATCTTATAAAAAGGAAGTTTCCACTTATTCTTTTAGGAAGAGCAGCCTGCTTTTCATCTCTATCTCTGTTGACATTGAGTCCCTTGTTTGTGATCATGGACATTTGCAAGAGAATTGTGTATTCACACGCGGTTTAATCATGGAGTCGAAGGCACATTTCAAGAAGGTATGTGGCACTGTGACTGACAGCCTCCTGCTTCCCTGAACACCTGGGGACCAGGGGGCCATGGAAACACTGGAATGAACTTCCCTGGTGACCGACTAACTAGATAGAGCCTATGGTTTGTCATGTTGCATGAGCCTTGGCCTTGACAATCACCTGGCCCGCACAGTAAATGCAGGAGACCTGACAGGGAAAACTTTCTCAGAGGACTTTGGTCAAGGAAGCGAAAAGCCTCTTCACTGGGTGACCGTGAAAGTGGGAAGCTGACTTGGAGTAAATCCACAGCACTCTCCCCATCTGTGGCCCTGAAGTCACTACTATGTCTCTTGTCTGGCTGGCAACCGGACAGCAGGATAAAAGGACCACCTTAGTCCAGAGACACAGAAGCACTTTGCCACAGTGTGAAACGCTAGTCTTCCTCCTTCTCTTCTTGGTGTTCACCAATGCCTTTCTCTACCCCTCCGTTTTCTTTATTTTTTTAACTTTTGTACATTCTCCTATCATATGCCACTTGGATTTTTGTCTTGTTTAATAATAAAGTTAAAATTACCCAGAAAATATAAGTACTTTACTTTTTAAAAATGTATTTTTTTTTTACAGGCTTTATATGCTGATGTTTATAAAATGCAGATGAAAGACATCAAAGGAAAACTTTACAAATGAGAAAAATATATGTTTAGGTATTGAAAACAGCATGGTAAGGATGCCAATTGATCTATAGGTTAAATACAGTTTCCATCAAATTCTCAGCAAGGTGTTTTGTAGATATAAGCCAACTTATTGCAAAATTTATCAGAAAAACTACAAACACTAGAATGAATAAAACAATCAGAAAGAGAAGAGTAATGTGGGAGGAATTGCTCCAGCCAATATGAAGCCCTGCTATATAGCTACATGAATCAGCCCAGTGTGATATTGGTGGAGGAAGGAACACATGGATCAATAGAACAAAATAGGGAACAGAAATAGAACCAGGCAAATAGGCCCAACTGATTTTGGACAACAGAGCAAAAGCAGGAAAGCAGAGGAAGGACAGGTTTTTCAACAAATGGTGCTAGCACAGTAAGACATCTACAGATCCGCAATTTTCAGCCTGTGAGCGGCAAGACTGTGTACAAAATGCAATGCCCAAGTATTGAAGCAGAGGGCACTGACCTCTTTTCCTCAGTCTGTCAAATAAAACAATGATAACAGCCAACGCAACAATAACCACCCAGGGGGAAACCAATCAAAATTGTACCTATGTTTTGCCAGATTGGGAAAAATCTATTTTGGCGTACCACAGAATTTTACTAATTAGTTTACGCAGGCTGTGAGATGAAAAGCTTGAAAATTGCTGCTAATCAGTAAAATTAATCAAGCAATCAAGTTGAACCGAAAAACCATCCTTAATCTATGTTTCATACTTTGACAAAAATTAACTCAAAATAGAGCACAGACCTAAGATGTGGTAAAACTGTAACATTTTTGGGAAAAAATGAACAGTTTTAAGTTCTAGGTATAGGCAGAGTTTTAGATTTGGCATCAAAAACATGATACATAAAAGGAAAAAAAGCAATAAATTCAACCTCTTCAAATTAAAAGGCCTTGTTCTCTAATACAACCTACTAAAAGGAAAACACAAGTCATATGTACACACAGATGCAGACAGAGAGAGAGAGAGAGAGAGAGAGAGAGAGAGAGAGAGAGAGAGAAATAGACTAAAAGAAAATGTTTGCAAACAATTTATCCAACAAAGGATATTATTTAAAGCATATGAAAATTTCTGAAAAGGTACACTAAAAAAATTAACAAAAGATACAAACAGACAATGAATAGGCATTTTATTAAAGATAATGGTAGGTAAGTACACAAAAATAATCAACATTGTTAGTCGTTAGGGAAACCTGAAGTAAAACTCAAACTCCAACAAGAGCCAGAATGCCGAAAATAAAGAATAATGACAAATGCTAGTGAGGAGGAAGAGAAATAGGGTTATTCATACACTGCTGATGAAAATGTCAAATGGTATACTCATTTTGGCAAATAATTTTAAGTTATTTGGAATATAATTTGGCATCTTCTTCACAACTAAACATGCAACTGCCGTATGAGCCAGCATTTACACCCTTGAAAACTTATTTCAGAAAAATTAAAATTTGGTGACACAAAAACCCTCTCTCTGCAGAAATGCTCTTGGCAGCTTTATTTGTGACAGCCGAAACTGGGAGCAACCCATATTTTCTGCAAATGGTGAACAGTTACACAAACTGGGGTCCATCCGTATCATGGAATGCTACTTAGCCATAAAAAAGGACTGAGCTGTTGATACACAAAACACCTTGATCCTTTAAGGAATTAGGCTGAACGAAAAAAATAATAATGGCCAATTCCCAAGGTTACCTACTATATGACCATTCATATAACATTATTGAACTGGAAAAATTATATAATGGAGAAAGGGTTAGTGGTTGTCAAGGTTCAGGGGTAAGGTGAATGGGGAAGTAGAAAAGGGAGTAGAGGTAGTTATAAAAGAGCAAAAGCCCAGCCTGCAAATCCACAGGTCGCTGGTTCAATTCCTCAGTCAGGGCACATAACCAGGTTGCAAGCCAGGTCTCCAGCCAGGTCTATAGCTGGAGGCAGGTGAAAGGCAACCAGACATTGAAGTCTTTCCCTTCCCCTCTCTCTACAAAAGGTAAAATAAAGTCTTAAAAAAAAAAAAAAAAGCAACAGGAGGGATTATTGTGATGAAATAACTCCATATCTAGACTTTACTAATATCAAAATTCTGGTTGAGACATTTTACTATCAATGTTGTCATATTCAGTAAACTACATTAAAGGTATAAGATTTCTCTCCATATCACCTCTTACAACTGCATGTGAATCTGCAATGATCTCAAACTAAAAAGTTTGCTTAAAAATTGATTTTCCTGTTCAAAAACAAGGCCATCAAATTCTACCTTATCTATGCCTAACCAATGTGTTCAAGAATTGAAGAAGCCTGTTTTTCCCCTCTGTGGCTTAAAACCATTTATTAAAATCATTCTTGCCACATATAAAATTGGAGAGGAATGATTTTAATAAGTTAAGCATGTTGACAAATAGTTCAGAATTCAGGAGAAATGAGAAACAGACTTGAAGTTTGTCACCTTGACTCACTCTTTAGTCCTACTAATCACCTTAGGTAAGTGGTAAGCACATAACAGACTTTCAAATATTTAAAGCCCAGGTTAAGCATTAGAACAAAATAGAAGTAGTAGAAATGATGGTGGTAATGACCACAGGTTATATTTGGGGATCAGGGATGTAGGGTTCAGTTTGCAAATCTCAACTTTTATGTGCATGTCTATTAAGTGGCCAGAATCTAAAGGAAGGTTATGTCCAATTGTGTTTTATCTTATTTTACTTACAAGCACTCTTCATGTTAAAATTCACTTAAGCTCTGTTCTTATATTTGAAGACTTTAGAGGTGGTTGTGGTTTATTAGTAGTACTATTTTTGGCCTTTGTTTTATTCTTAAGGTTCCTTGTAAAATTTACATCACTTCTGACTCATTTACTAACTCCGACCTCAGCCTTAGTTGTACCTTTGCTATTTTCTTTTTTTCCTGATCTTTTAAATGTTATGCCACTACACAGAGACCTCTTTAAACTATTGACAATTTTTTAAGAATGATAATTTTAAGCAAACAATAGAGGTCTGTTAACCCTTACATTCAGGGTGTTTGTAAATGTAATGAATTCTTATGAAACTATGTCTATTAACATGTATTACCAATCTCTGTTGAAATATCCAATTTCACTTAGAGAAAAATGCATTCAAACTTTTGAACTTGAACAAACAAGTGGATAAAACAAAATGTTTTAACATGTTTTTTTAAAGATTGTATTATTTTTTTAGAAAGAGGGGAAGAGAGAGAGGCAGAGAGGGAGAGTAACATCAATGTATGGTTCACCTGCCTCCAGCTATAGACCTGGCTGGAGACCTGGCTTGCAACCTGGTTATGTGCCCTGGCTGGGAATCGAACCAGCAACCTTTGGGTTTGCAGGCGGGCACCTATCCATTGAGCCACCAGTGTTTTTACATGTTTAAAAATTTAAAGCAATATTATGTATTTGGAAGTAACATATTTTAATGGCAAATAGTATATTTTCTTTTACAGAATCATTGCCACATAGATCTTTAGTAGCAAAGCATTGTTTTACATCATATGCTAACTGAGAATTACCACCCTAACCAAAAAGTGACAGCAGTGTTCTGAGCTCATTCTAATTATACCTAAAGGTAAACATACTCTTTCTTTTTTTTTTTTTTTTTTTTTACTGATGTCTGATCTTTCGCCTGCTGCATTGCCCTACTATCTGAGACATAAACCGACACAGGAAGTATTGTGATTTTGGTTTGCAAGTATGTACGGAAGGTGGGAAACTCAGCAAGGTGTGATAAACAGGCTGTTTTCTGTTGAAGTGTAAATTTTTCATTGCAATTTAATACAATGTGAAATGTCTATGAGGCATCCGGGGGCACAAAGTCTTTGTTAACAAGCTATCAAGCTTAACTGTGATAACCTATGGGAAATCTTTACTAAGCAAACTCAGCCAATCCGTTCTTGGGAGTTGCCTGTGCAAATCAGCGACACAGCTGCCACCATTTTTAGAGATAAACCCTAAGTCACTGCTGGTTGTACACTCATTGTTGTGAGTCAGCTTAAATTTTAGCAAACATCCACTGGCTTCCTCATCTAAATCCCATCTTCTTATACCTGTTAGGTAGGATATGGTTTTTCTTTTATGCAAAAAGTGCTCTCTCTTGAATTTAATTTAAAAGCTATGTATGCTTCAAGGTCACGAGTTTGAGATGATGAGGGGGAAATTATGCAGTAATTTTCAGCTATCTTTCAATAAACTCTGAATGACAGACCCATGCTGAGTTGAAATCATGAGAAGACCATTGATTATCTGTTTCCTTATCTGTTACCCGGCCTCTGCAGCACTGCTTGGGAGGCATGTCCCTCAAGAAGCTGGGGGACCCTGCTTTTGGGTGAGAGATGAGTGAAGTGCTGACCTCTCTTCCCTTTTTGGAACATCATTAAAATGTTCATAATGGTGGTGGTTCCACTGTGTTTCACAGAGCTGCCCTGGGACAGGACCCTTCAAGGGATGATTCTGTTTGACGCTAAAAATTGTTAATCAGTGTTACACACATCACTCTCTGCTACTCTTGACCCTGGTGTAAACCCTATTCAGTTGCCACTTGAGATGCGTCTAGGTTGCTAACTGACACATGTAAATGCCTGTCTTTTTGAAGCTCTCCCTTGCAGTTCCACAGAGTGATTTCATTTGTATTGCTGATAATAATCCAATTCCAAGAGCCTCCAAGTACCTTCTGATCTAGGACTATTTTCTCTTGGTGCCCTTCCAGAGAGGAACATTAAATTTATCTATATCAATTATATAGGTCTGTACACTTCAGAAGAGACAATACGTAGGGAAATCAATTACTGATGAAAATTTTTGAGCTAGTTTATCTATTTTCTTTTAGAAAAATATATACCATTTACTTTAAGGAAACTAAAAACTAGCCCTGGCTGATGTGGCTCAGTGGGTTGGCGCTGGCCTGAGAATCCAAAGGTCACTGGGCACATAACCAGGTTACAAGCCAGGCATCCAGCCAGATCCGTAGCTAGAGGCAGGTGAAAGGCAACCATACATTGATGTTTCTCTCTCTTTCGTCCCCCTCCCTGTCTTTCTCTCTACAAATAATGAATAAAATTTTTAAAAAACAAATAAACAATAAAAAACTAAGGTATATTTAATTTATTTTTACCTCTTTTAGGTTATTGAAAAATGACTATGTCAAATTGCCCGTCATTGTAATAACAAGTTATCCTTTATTGGGAAGGATAGTTTTAATAGACATTAACCTGAATAAATATCTGCATCCCCTTTATATTATTATAAGTAATCACAGATTTATATCATAATATAATTACGGCCTACGGTCATATTCTAGCATGCTCTAAGAAGCTAAAGAAATGTACAATGTATAACATATTTAAATACAGAATTTGTATTGCCTACAATTTTTATATATTTGAAGTTATTTAGAATCCAGTTTGCATTTATTACATTAACTAATTGTAACTCTATTTTAAAATATGCTTTTAAGTTACAAAACTGACAAATTTCTGAGTTGAAACCTAGAATTTCTAACTACATCAATGGAAGGTTACTACTCCTCACTGAGGTCAATTAGATTTATGATAGTAGTCCAGGAAAAAGTACCATTTTAAGCTGATTGTTAAAATATCCATAGATTATTTGAGGATTAAAATGTTAAATAACATTTTAAATATCCACAGTAATCTTTTAATTTAGGAAAAATATGAATAATACCAAACCAAAATTATATTAATATTGTACATTTTAGAAACTAGCCAAATATTACATTAATAACATCATTTGGACCAAGTCATCGTGAAATTTTAAACTTTCTAGATAAGTGAAAGATTTTGTCACTCAAATAAAATGATTAATGGCTTTTTTACCCTCCATCTAGTATTCTGGTAAGATTTGAAAGTCATCTTTGCCACAGCCATATCTTACTAAATCCAATCTGATTTTAATTTTTTCCTAATAAAACCACTGTTCAAAGGATGCAAGTAACAACCATAATATCTGAAATATAGAAAGGTAGGAATGAAACATTCCATGTAAAGCAAAATTTAATAAAATAAAAGATTGATACATTTCTCATATATATATATATATATATATATATATATATATATTTTTAATGCCTATTGGACCTTACACCATTTATTTTTTGCAGAATAACTCATAGCAAATCTTGTCTGGTCAACATATTTACTTCACCAGAGGAAGTCCCTCTGCTGAGCACTGTACTCAAAATTTTAGCCAGGTCATATGATTATACTAATAATTATAACTATATCCATGAATTATATTAAGAAACATCTATCTTTTGGTTGCCAAATAGGAGGCTTGGGGGTCTGAGTGAAAAAAGAGAATAGGTTAAGATACACAAATGGTTATAAAAAGTCATAGGGATGTAAAGTACAGCATAGGAAATATTGTCAATAAAATCGTAATAACTAGCCCTGGCTGGTGTGGCTCAGTGGATTGAGCATGCCTGGGTTGCGGGCCAGGTCCACAATCCCACCAGAGGCAACTGATTTCTCTCTCTTTCTCCTTTCCTTCCCCTCTCTCTATACATAAATCTTAAAAATGTTTTAATAACTCTATATGATGTCATACAAGTACCACACTTATCTGGGTGATCAATTCATAAGCAACATAAAATGTCTAGTCACTATCTTCTCCCGTAGTTCAAATTTTTAAAAATTATTTATTTAAAAAACGTAAGTGCAAAAATTCTAAATAAAGCACGTACAAATAAAGAAAGACAGAAAAATGTATTTCTAGATTTTCAGCTCTAGAGAGCTAACATTGATGAATAAATACCTCATTTGGAAACTTGACCCTTGGCAGTCTGTTACCTAGTGTCTGCGGATACCCTAGTGTTTATTTAACAGAGACATTGTCAGGCATTTCCTGAAAGCCAGCAGAGTAGGTATTCTCAAACAGATAATTCACACAAGTATTTCTGGAATACTTTCTCTATGACTGATATTAGGCAAGGTACTAAAAACATGTAAAGGAGCAATGTGTCCTTCCCGAATGGAGTTTCCACTGCATTGCTGAGGTCAGCCAGCCTTCAAACAAGTAATCACATAAATAACACATCCTGCTTTGTAGTTATATTTATGGACTAAAATTGAAGAAGACATGAAGAGTCTAACACTGTCGCTGTGTAAAAGCCTAACACAACTTCTGTGACATAAAGGGGAGTGACACTTCAAGGTAAGCACCTTCTTCCACTTGCGTCTTTCTGCTATAAAGTCAAGCAAAATACTAGGAACAGCTGTGAAGCCAATATTTGAGAGGAACTTCTTGAAATAAGAAACTGTTGGTTGCCATACAGCATAGTGATTAAGGGCATCTGGTTCAGTGTTTTAAAATATGAATTCAAATCTTGATTTGAACTCTTAATTAGGAATATTGGGCAAATGACTTCGATTTTCCTAAAGCTGGTTACTTCATTTTTAAAATGGGGAGAGCAACATTGAGGATAATGCAGCCAGTGTGGTGGATAGCTGGTGATAAATGTACCAAGAATGAACTGCTATCATCGGCTGCATAGTTTTCTGCCACTTTTCTGGAATTCGAAGAATGAAGTTCTACAGAAATCACTGTTACATGAAAGAAAATTAAGGCAACTAGATAACTTTGATTAAAGAAGATTTCTAGGACAGGTAGGATATTCTAATGTATAGTGTGTGGGGAGGGGGTGGGAGAGATTAACATGATTGATTCTTTTATAATCACGTTAAAGTTTTGTGATTTAATGGAAAGGTTAGAGCCATGTGGTGTTGCTTGAGACACAACTAGGCCAATCAGTAGAGATGACAGGAAAGCAAAATTGAGTTTAAATTGAGAAAAAGAATTTCGAATTAGCTGGCTATCAAAATTTGCAGCAAATCACTCCATGAAAGAGTCTATTTTACCACTGAACATGTTAAGACAAGTGATGCTTATCTTTTTAATGTAGATTTTAACCCTGAAATATAAGCCACCTATACACTTCTTTCTTTAATGTTTGATGATAGAAAACAAGGATGTAAAATTTAACAGGTTGCCATTTCCTCAAATAAAGCTGTGGATTTTTAGGTTTTGGACACTGCATTAGCTTCCTATAACTTTTGTAGAGAAAAATGTATTTCTATATATTAATTGCTGTAATTTTTCCACGTCTAGCTCATTTTCATGAACTTATGTAATTTTCAACTCACAATCGTGGCACAGAAACATTTAGATTTTTACAGTTTGTGTGACTTAATAGCTTTGGTTTTGAATTCAAATCCAGTCTGGAACCCTGATAGTTTCCTTAATTATATGTGTGACTATCAGTAATGTATTAAATCCTTTTGAGGCTTAATTTTTAATCATAAAGATGATATTAATAACCATCTGAATGGGTTGTGAGAACTAAATAGCCAAGGGCAAATCTGGCCCATAACAGACAATAAGCTGTAGCTATTATCATTAATAATAATGGACACATCTGCATCTTTAACAGCTTGAGTGATTTTATGCACACATAGCTAAGGTTGTTTGAGAATCCCTTTTCTAAAGTGATCATGCGATTTCTAAAATAATCAAAAGCATTTAACAATAGTGGGAATGAAAAAAAACTGGATCTCACATACATTTGTTGGTGAGAGTGTAAATAGTGTAGCAATTCTGGAAAACCATTTGGCATTTATTTAAAAACTAACATGTATTTAAATATATCCTGCAAATGTACTCCCCTAAGAACTTATTCTAGAGAACTGAAAGCTTACGTTTCCAAATAAGTCAGTACATAAATATCATAGCAAATGTCCTTCAACATGTAAATAAATAAACTGTGGTATATCCATGTGATGAGATACTACTTAACAAAACAAACAAACAAAAAAGCAACAAACTATTGATATTTGAAACAACTTTGAATGGATCTCTAGGACATTATACAGAATTTAAAAAGTGAATTTCAAAGCTTTTACCTACTGTATTAAGCAAATATATAATGTTCTCAAAGTGACAAAGTTGTGGTGGTGAACAGGCCAAGAATCGCCAGGGGTTAGGGTTGGAAGTGGATGTAATCATGAAGGGATCCCATTACATAGCTGCTTTGTGGTGTTGGAGTAGTTCTGTTTCCAGATTGTGGAGGTGGCTACTCAAAACTATTCCAGTGAATAGCACCACACACACAAAGTGCATGTAAAAGCTGGTAAAATGGGTATAAGGTTTGTA
This sequence comes from Noctilio leporinus, assembly GCA_004026585.1. Lineage (NCBI taxonomy): Eukaryota > Metazoa > Chordata > Mammalia > Chiroptera > Noctilionidae > Noctilio > Noctilio leporinus. Next base: position 62,144 of record PVIW01000057.1, on the reverse strand, counting down.
TGATAGTTAATGGTATCACTTCAACATCAGTTTCCTGGTTCTGACAATGTACTGTGAATGTGTTAGACATTATCATTAAGGAAGCAACATACACCTGGCTGGTGGCTCAGTGGAAAGGCACCAGCCTGCGAACCCAAAGGTCGCTGGTTCGATTCCTAGGCAGGGCACATAACCAAGTTGCAAACCAGGTCTCCAGCCAGGTCCATAGCTGGAGGCAGGTAAAAGGCAACTATACATTGATGCCTCTCTCCCTCTCTGCCTCCCTCCCTTCCCCTCTCCCTAAAAATCATAAATAAAATCTTAAAAAAAAAAAAAAAGCAAGATACTGTGTACATAGGGACTCTTTACTATTATTTTCCCATTTGAGTCAAACTATTTTTATGTTTGGTTTTTTTAAAGCATTTAAATGTGGATTCAATGTCTGGAGCTTCAGTTTTCTTTGCTTTAGTGACATCTTTTGAAGCTTTTGGAAATATTCTGATATTTTTTTAGTGTTGTTATCATTAATTGGATTTTTAAAAATATAATTAGAAATTAGAATTGAAGTAGAATTAGAATTTAGAAACAGAGGAAAATGTCTTTAAAAACTCTACTTTTAGTTTATGTTTTTATTCTTAAAATGCAAAAAGACAATAATGTCATTCATTTGCATCTTAAAGTGGCTATAAATATGATAAGTAAATAAAAAACAGGCAAGTTTTCCCTTATTAGTCATTCTCTGAAGTTTAAAAAAAGATACTAAAGATACTATTTTACCAATAAATTATCAATGCAAAATTCATTACTTTAAGTTTCTCTTTTTATTCCTTGACATAATAATTTTTCTGTGGTTTACCATAATTTTATTTATTGAAATTCACCAGTGACTTTACACGGGAAGAGATGCTGACTATAAAATAATGCCTCAGCCCTGGCTGGTGGCACAGTGGATAAGATGCCGGCCTACAAACCCAAAGGTTGCAGGTTCGATTCCCCAGCCAGGGCACATAACCAGGTTGCAAACCAGGTCTCCAGTCAGGTCTGTGGCTGGAGGCAGGTGAAAAGCAACCATACATGAATGTCTTTCTCCCTCTCTGCCTCTCTTCCTTCCTCTCTCTCTAAAAAATAATGAAATAAAAATCTTTAAAATAATGCCTCAGTGTATACAAGGAATTATTTTCAAAAGAAAATTCAGAAATGATGATCAACGTTTCTTCCTAATGATAATGACAAGGAACTATGTAAATTTATATATGTGTCATATAAATCATCTCTATCTATCTGTCTCAGTTTGGTTTCCTGAAAAGCAAACCTTATGACAAGGATTCCAGCGCAAGTAGATATTTTGGAATGTCATCGTTGGAAAAAATGCCAGAGAAATCAGAGGGAAGACAGGGAAGACAGCCAATGCAGGGTTTATTTTTATGCCAGTTACTATAGTGGGCGAACGGAACTGAGTCTTGTGAGAGAAATCTGGAGCCCAATATAAAACATGTGTCTCAGGATTATCCCCCTGAAGGGCAAGGAGATGGATATTTCAGTATCAATTCTCATCAGTATTTGGTTAAGGCTGCTTCTGGGGAGACAGTGGTCCAACCTGTCCCACAGGTCACCAGAGAAAGCCCTCAGACAAAGAATGCAAGTGCTGATAGTTGGTATTTAGCACAAATGCAATGGAATCATCACAGTGAGAGGATTCAGTAAGTTCTTGACAGCATTTGTTACACCTACTCTGATAATCATTCTATATATATTGAATGTTGAACAAGTAGTTGTTCAATTAATAAGTATATTAAGTTTGCAAACTGAGTGACACACTTGTTTTTTTACTCACAGAACTCACAATACTTTAGGTTTAATATAATTTAGATGATGGGATTTTTTTCAAATGCTCTAAAAATTACATCTGTTGTTTTAGCCAATTAACAAATAATTTCTCATTATTGGCTACTATAAAGAATAAAGTTGAGAAATATGCTTTCCATTCAAAAGAAGCACTTAAAATATTCAAGAGGAAATAGGTAAATCAATAGAAGTTGACAGGTCTACATATTCATATCTGTTTAGAGTTCAAATAACGCAATACTCCATGGTAAAACTTAATGAATATTCTACCCATCTGTTAGGTTTGGTGGTTAAGGACATGGTGAGGTTATAGTATTCCCAGTGCTGAGGCTAGTATTTCTTACAGAAAATCAATTTGTATGAGTCAAGTTTATCCTTTTGAAAGAATAAATTGTCAATGATCTGAAATTTAATATCAGTGAGTATCATTTGAAATAGGAAGATTTTGTAGTTAATGTACATATCTGAGACACCAAAGATGTTTTTAAAACACCCCAAACCATAATTGTATGTTTTTAGACTCTTTCAGTTAATGAGTAAAGAAAAGCTTATCAAAGGTAGTCCAGATTCTTGTAAGAAAATTAGGTACAGAAATTGACATTTTCTCGTACCTATCTTTCTGTCATAAAGAGAGAGGCAGGCAAAATGGATTTCCTGATACTATAAAAACCTCACATAAAAAAAATCTAATGTGGTTGAATCATAATTCTAAGAATAAAAATATAGGAGAAAAAGAAACTTATTGCAATGATAAAAGTGTCCCTCTATTCCCTTCCACTTCCTTTTATTTCTAATGACCACCTTAACATTGACTTAAAATAGACAGGGTGAAATTAGGGCTCTATTATTTTTCCTAAGAAAATTAAATTTTGAAACAAAGTTTGATAATCTAGCTAAAATTATTGAAAATCAGCAGAGTAAAAAAATACTTTAAACATCAAATTAATATGAAAAGGCAAAAAAACAAAATTGTCTACATTTCTAAGTGAAAAACAGGTAATTACACTGTGTCTTGTCACAGTTGTTAAACGTTCAGTTTTGCACAGCACACGTGAAAATGAAAGGGGACTTTTGATAAATTACTATAGAAAATGTAATGGATCATATTTTGAGTTAACTGGAATTTATTGCATATCCAGTGATAATCCAATATTCATACTTTAATTTGTAGGTATGACCAGGACATACTTTTCTAAGCCTTTCATTTGCTATGAAAGAAAAAGGCAGGACATAGAATTTAAAGATGACTTATTATTCGCAAAATGCTTGGCCTGAGAAGATGAGTATAATGTGTCTTTTGATGTTCAGCAGTGTTATTTTAAAATTCTCATGTAGGTCATTACTTATGCTAGAATTGAATCACTCAAAAGAGAGGTGAATCAGCAAGGTGCCAAAGAGGAAGCCACCTTGAAATGGATTAAATGAAATAATTGTGTGAACATATGGCCTGAAAATTAAATTGATTCAGCTAAACAAGTTACATTAAATAGATCATGTAATTTTCAGGCTTCTGGTCAGGTGATCACAATTTAAAGCAAATACATTTGGAGAGTTATGAGAGAGACAGAGGACCCTATTTATAGTTTACAAACAGAGAGGGAGAGAAACCATTAAAGGAGATTCAAGTTGTTAGTGATCTTTTTAGAGCTTTCCCTTTAAAAAAAAAATTGTCCTGGTTGGTGGCTCAGTTGGATAGGCACCAGCCTGTGAACCCAAAGGTTGCAGGTTTGATTCCCCAGCCAGGGCACATAACCAGGTTGCAAGCCAGGGCTCCAGCCAGGTCTGTAGCTGGATGCAGGTGAAAGGCAACCATACATTGATGTTTCTTTCTCTCTCTGCCTTTCTTCCTTACCCTCTCTCTCTGGAAATAATAAATAAAATCTTAAAAAAAAAAAAAAAAGTACATGTAAAGATAAGGCCCTTGATAAAAGACATCAGAGGGGTTTTATAAATCAAATTTGGTAGGCATATATGTTGGCAGTAATTTGTTCATTTATATATTTACTCACCTAAAATCATCTATATATATTGAGCACTGGGACTCTTTTAGGCTAAGTATAAAATGTCCTGGTTTTCAAATTTCTTATTCTAGAGTAGGGAATCAAAATAGTATATAAATTTATATGTATTTAGAGCAGAAAATAGATGCATATTTAATTGATAACATTTTATCCTCAAAATCATATTTACCATAAAGATATTTTTTCTTGGTTATTGTCTTAATGTTTAGTTCATTGCAAAATATATATTTAGATATCATCTTTCTTCACTTTGCCAATTGTTTCCAAATATATAAAAATATATTTATAAAAAATTTTAAATGCAACTGTTAGGTGATTTTCAAAGCATATCCAATGTGCATTGTATCCATGGGTCATTGAAGGCAACTGACCTAATTATTAAAAATTCAACCTATGCACCCCTATGTTCATAGCAGCACTATTCACAATAGTCAAGTGCTGGAAATAGTCTAAGTGCCCGGTAGTGGATAAATGGATCAAAAAAAAACCTGTGTTACATTTATACAATGGAATACAACAAAGGAGAAAGAAAGAAGGAACTTCTACCATTTGTCATTGCACTACTGGAACTGGAGAGTATTACACTTAGTGAAAGAAACCAGGCCCCCAAAACAAAAACCATATGATCTCACCTAATACAGGAAACTAATGAATGAAACAAACAGAAGAGCAGAATGGAACCACAGGCATGGAAACCAGGAACAGATTGATGGTGACCAGAGGTATCGGGGAGGTTTAATCAGGGAGCTAGAATGACCCATGGACATGGACAACGAGGTGGGGATTGACTGCAGGGAGGGGGTGGGTGGGTGCAGCAGGGGAGAGCAATGGGGGAAAAATGAAACAACTATCATACAATAACAATAGATTAGTTCAAAACGTTCAAGACATAATATAGCAACATTGGTCTGTATTTGATGTGAAAAACAAGATTTCAGGAATAATTGGTTATTTGATCAAGTTAAAATTTAGAATTTTAAATTAAAAGGTTATAGTGAATGGAAATTGGTGTTCTTTTCTTAAAAACATGAGTACAGTAATAAAATCATGCTAAAAAGAGTTAAGAAGAAGATGGACACTAAATTTTAAGACTTAAATACTATAACTTAAAAGACTATAACTTTGAATCATGATGAAAATCTTATTTGATTGGCATTTTACAAATGATGACATTGTATTTGTCTAAGGGTAGCAAGAAGCTGGGACCCAGATTGAGATCTTGGCCAAATTTTATGCTTCATGGCACTATTGTACATGGATGTTCCTGAGCAAAAATCATACACAGCATTTGTTTTATTACACAACATATAATAATGGAGTAGCAGTTTATAAACACTAATTATATAAATTATCTTCATATATGGTAATTAATAGCGCATCATTAAAATACACATGGTAATGAAGGAGGAAGTAGAATTCCCTTCAGCCTCTTAAAAGAGACTTTCAGTTAAAGGTTAACACGATAAACTATAACTACTGTTTGTAAAGCAGAAAAGACTACATAGAATTTTCTTATTTGTGCTGATGATTCAAAAAAAGACTTAATTTTTTAAGGAAAGAGTTTGGCTTTATCTAAAAAAGTTGTAGAAGTATTGATAACTGCATCCAATTTATTGGGGAAATATTACTGAAGACATCCATATCTTGAAAAGGCAACTGGAAAAATTATTTTCAAAATAAAACAATTTTCTTTAACTCTAAGCACATTGATACTTTTCATATGAAGAAAATACATAAATACATAAATCAATTTTATTTTCTATCACCTCTTTTACTCTATCCCTGCCAAAACAAACATTTTGAAAAATCTTTCTCAAATGGATTTGTAGAATGAAAAAGGGTGAGATATAGATTTAATAAAGAAATCTATTAAAACAGACTTGTGACTGACAACTAGGATTAGGAGAACAACTTCTGTCAACTAGAAGCTGAAAAATAGGAGCTAATTCATTCTTCAAAATCCATATCCTAAGCCAAATTAAAACATGGTACACTTACAAAACATAATAACATTACTATTCCTACAGACATCTACTTAATTCTAAGTAATAAATGATGTCTGGGTGCAAAGAATGAAAAGAGTAAAGCCATTTCTATATCTACAGGTTACTATTTCCCAGAAAATACAAATGGCATAGAAACAAGATGATAAATTGGGCATTTAGAAACTCAAAGTATAATTTTGGTCAGTTGTAGCTTAACATTGTTCAGTTTGTCTTTATGATACAAAAATTAGATGCTCTACCTATCTATGTATAGGTAGAACTATAAGGTATATATATTAAAATCAATATATACACACATATCTTCACTACTATATGCATTATTTGTCTTAATGTATGTGTACATATGTATATGTGTATACATATGTGTGTATGCACATATGATTGGATAGTCAATTTGAGATCTATTAAAACCCTGAGAAAGAGACTAAAAGGATTATAAACTTTATAATTCTTAGCTTGAGGACTTAATTTGATGACAGTCTTATTTTGGCAAGATTTTTAATCATTGTTAATAAAAAGTCTGCCACTTAAGGATGAAAAATAATTTCTTCATGCGTAGCTCTAACCTAAACATAACTTTTTATCATTTCATGCAAGTTTGACTCAATAAAGCACAAACTAAGTTTCTGTCAAACATATTCAAAAAGGTTAATTTTGGGGCAAACCTCAAATTGTTTTAATATGAATTACCTAGTATCCTCATATTGAGTATAACAATAGTAAATATTGTTAATTGATCAGAGCAATATGATCATATGCAGATAGAAATTTCCCCTAGAATATATGATACAAAATAAATAGTTCTGGGAGCACAGAAAAAAAAGAATCTTACTTTTTTTTTTTTTTTTTTTTTTGCTTGATACTATCCAAATACTGTTTCCAGGGTAAAGCAGAGTTAGGTTTTGGGTTTGTTTTTTTTTTTTTAAGATTTTATTTATTATTTTCAGAGAGAGGGGAAGGGAGAGAGTCAGAGAGGGAGAGAAACATCAATGTATGGTGCCTTTCACCTGCCTCCAGCTACAGACCTGGCTGGAGACCTGGCTTGCAACCTGGTTATGTGCCCTGGCTGGGAATCAAACCAGCGACCTTTGGATTCGCAGGTCAGTGTCAATCCACTGTGCCACCAATCAGACTCAGAGCTAGTTTTTTATATTAAACCGTGCCTTCTCAATTTCCTTTTTCCCTAACTTTTCTCTACCATTCAAGAAATAGCAAAGATTGTCTTCATCTTCCAAGGGTGGAGGGATGAATAATAAATAGAATGAGGACAACACATTTATGGTGATTTGAGCCCTTAAGTAGGTTTTGTTAATGGATTACAGAGATCCTATTCATGAAAATCAAGGCTTTCAATTGTAAGAGGGAGGCTCTGGAAAGAGATAAGTTTGGTTTTGTTTTATCCCTTTCAAAAGTTTATCTTTACCTCTGCAGGGCACAATGTTGAAGACTCAAAGTAAACTCTTATCAGGAGTCAGCAAACCGCTTTCTAAATGGGATCAAATAGCAACTAGTTTAGGTTTTGTTGCAGGTTATAATGATCTCTCTCCACTCCTCAGCTCTGCCTCTGTAGCCAGCCAGCAGCCACAAACAATATGTAAATGAACAAGCGTGGCTGTGTCCTATTCAACTTTCTTTTGAATAGGATGGGGAAATCTCTGTACTTACCTTAAATCATATTTGTAAAAAAAAAAGTCAGTCAACTTAATGCACAGGCACACACACACACACCCTGGAATATCCTACCTGTCCTAGAAACCTTTTCTAAGCTAAATATATCTAGTTCCCTTAATTGTCTTTCATGGAACAGTGACTTCTATAAAACCTCTCCAGATTCCAAAAAAGTGGCAGGGAACTATGCAACTGATCACAGTTCATTCCTTGCGCATTTACCACCAGCTATGTACCACACCAACAGCATTATCTTCAGGGCTGCTCTCCCCATTTAAAAAAGGAAGCAACCTACTTGGGGAGGATTGAAGTCATTTGTCCAATATTTCTACTAAGGGGTTGAAGTCAATATTGGAATTTGTATTTTAAAACACTGAACCAGATGCCCTTAACCACTATGCTGTATGGCAACCAACAGTTTCTTGTTTCAGGAAGCTGTTCCTAGAATTTACCTGAGTTTGCAGCAGAGAGACACAAGTCAAACAAGGTGCTTACCTCAAAGTGTCACTCCCCTTTATGTCCCAGAAGTCACTTTAGCCTTTTGCACAGCTGCGGTATTGAATTAGTTCATGCTCACCTTACTGTTAACAAAAACTTCCACTTTAAAACAAAAATATTTTTACATAAGGGACTCTATTCTAAGTTTGTAGAAGTACTTTCTTAAAGTTCTGGGTTCTAGTAATTATTTAAATGCTTACATTCTCAGAATGGATGTCCTATAATCCTTAATTCATAACATCTCATTATTAATTAGTTAGCTAATTTTAATAATATAGTACATACCTGTGAACACATTCTATACCACAAAATAATGTTTGCCATTTCCTTGTTTTCATCTTAATGTAGTTTAATTGCATTTGTATGTATTCTTTAAGTCTTGTTATTTTTATTACATTTTAATTTTTGACTTATATAAAGGACATCATGCCAGACCTAGCTGTTTGGAGCATTGTCAGTTAATATGACATTGCCAACATTCACCTACTGTTGATATGGCATATTGAATTTCTTTGCTGGAATAATTCATTATGTAAGTATTATTAGGAGTTTGAATTTTTCTTTTATTCTTAATACTTTTGATAAATTGTGAGCTATTTTTGCATGAAGTAAAGTTCATTTTCATATTTTCCTTACATGTAACTATTTTTTACCTCCACTGAATGTTTTCTCTCACTCTCTCTCTCTCCTTGCATGGGGAGTGACCTTTGTGAGACATCAGTTCTAATCTTGCAGAAATCTCTTTGGGCTCTTTATTTTATTTTATTTCATTGCTCTATTGCACTGTTTTTTCACACTGTTTGCCTCAAGAATTTTTAAAACATGCCATACCTGACTATTGAGTCACGGCACTGACCTCTTTTCCCTTAGATTGCCCAATAAAAAATGACAACAGCCAATACAATAGCCACCCAGAGTTAATGAATCAAAATTATACCTATTTTGTCAGATTAGCAAAAAATACATATGTTTTTGGTGTGTTGAAGAATACTAATAATTTAGTTTCTGGCTGCCATGATATGAAATAGGTTGAAAATAGTCTATTTGTCCAACACTACGTCAATAATATACTCTCTTAATTTACCATAGCTTCATAATAAATTACTTAGAAAAAAGTGTTATAAAAATAAGTTTTTAAATATCACTCATTTTCACCCATATCTTCTTTCTTTTTCCTTCTCTGAAAACACAGCCTTGAGGCCAGGCACTCATACCCGCGTGATGAATACCAGCTAATGAAAGTTTCCTTGAAGACTCATACCCGTGTGATGAATACCAGCTAATGAAAGTTTCCTTGAAGTCAAGTGTGCCACCGCCAGGCCCAGGCAACAAAATGCCCATTCTGCAATTTATCTCTTTCCTTCTCACAATGTCCAATTGACTTACAGGTCACACAGACAATGTGATGGAAGCCCAGAGAGTCTGGGTCACATTTCTCTATGGTGCATAAGGTGAATGGAAGATACGTTTTGTGTAAATAGGACTATTTATGTCTTAGAGCTGCTTATTACTGCATTTTTGTAATGAAGTTATAGATTCAAAAGCTTACATCACCATATAACTATACGTGAAGAAAAATAAGTTTTGTTTTGTTTTGTTTTGTTTTGTAAATATTCTTGCTCACTGGCACTAACATGAGTTAGGATACAAAGCTTCTTTCTACCTGCACTGTTTATTTTTATACTGACAGTTGAGATTTACCTCTCTACCTAGTAGCTTTAAGTTGAGAGAAGTTTTATTTGAGGAATAAGATTGGAAGAGAGCATGAGACAGCAGATGGGGAAAATGAGAATCTGACTCTTTCCACGCAATGTATAAATACATCTCTTGCCTGGCAAGAATTTCACCTTCTAAAAATATGAAGTGGAAGTGAAATGTTCTAAGAAATTTAGTCTTTCTTCTTAAACAAGAATCCCATAAAGAAAAAAGGACAAGAAGTACATTTTCGATAGTGACAGATTAAAATGTGTCACAAAGAAATTCTATAGAATATTATTTAAGGTTTTGGCCTGTGTTGAGGTTAAGATGCTTTGTCTTTGTTTGTCTCTACTAAGTAATTTATAAATTTATGGGTGAGATTTAACCAGGAACTGGAAGGACTATTTTGTGAACTAAAGATGTGAAAAAGTAAGAGTCAAACTTTGAGCTGTATCATGGAATAAAAAATAATTCATGTGATTGATATAGTTTAAATAGATAACTTAAGCATCTAAATTGACACAATATTGATATTTACCATGTAGTTTGCTTATTTTTTTTTTAGATTGAATACTTATAGACATACATTGCTATGATATTGTCGTTACTGACAAAATTCACTTTTGTGATAAAACTGCACTAATTCCACACTAAAGGAGTATTTTGTGTTGTTTTGTTTTTAACTGCTTTCACTTAGTAGAAACTTTTCTGCACTTCAGAATTTGTACTATAAAAATCCTGTTGCCATGATACTTGCCTGCAGCTAGTTACTCAAGTTATCACTCTAAAGATTGATTTAAATTGAATATAATTATCTGCCTAGAATCTTTTAAAAATATTTCTCTTTCTTTGACCATTAATTTTCAAAACCATAATCATCCACAGTAAGTTTAGTTGGTGGACTGAATTAATGTCTGATAGACTTAAATTTGTATGCTGGTTAATTGAATCTGATTAAAAGGAAATCACATGCATAGTCACTAATATATTGAACAAATTCTTGAATGGATTTCCGTATCTTTTACACCTGGAAGGTGAGCTTGGTTCAACCACATTAAAATATTGCTAAAGTTCTGATATTCACCCATTATCTTGTACTGTAAAAAAATGTGAGACTCTACTTTTTGCCTATCGGACTGAAAAAGATGAAGTTTGAAAGAATACACTCTTAGCAAGGATGTTAAAAAGCAGGAACTTTTACCTTACTGTGGCAAAGGTTAATTTTGGCAATTTTTTTGAAGGAGATTCAATCATATATTTAAATTTTTTTAATTGTCAAATTATTGACCAGTAATTTCATTTTCAGGAATTAATCCAACAGATTTTCAAAGGTATATATACAAGATGATTCAGTTTTGAAAGTGTTCATAATAAATGTCCTTTAGTTACAATGAAATTATAGCAAATCCACATAATGGAATGTAATCTAATTCTTTTTCAGTTCTTTAATAAAAAGCAAGAGCCCCATGTGTTGATATATAAAATCTCTACAAAAGTAAATTAAAATTATCTGTGTGAACTCTGCTTTGATTTCTGTATTCTAATGAGTTGTTTGCATATGTGTGAAATACCCACATATTTATGTGTATTTGCCCATGGAGATAATTTTTTGAAATACATAAATGTGATTTTTTAACAATGGTTGTTGCCATTGGTGATACAGGTTTAGAATTAGGTATTCATTGTACTATCAGATATTTTTCACCATATACATGAATTATTTTTCATTTTCAAAAACCACCATTTAAATAAAAGGAAAATATGTTTAGTTTTCTGATTATACAGCACTAAAATATAATGATGAATATACAATGTAAACTGTCCTTTGTACCCTGCTAAATGCTACAATATCCTCCGTCCCCTGTCACACACACTCTGTCTAGTTTTCAGTGACTTAACAGTGACTTCAACTTCAGAATGAATATCTGAACAAAGCCTGGTTGAAGGAAAATAAAAGTTCTGGCTCTCTATAGGAAGCTATGTTTTTATGTATATAACTTCTCAAGTTATTCTAGGCAAGCCGTTGACTATATTATTCCTCAGGAATTAGATAAATATGTTTACCCTATGGCTATTCACACCTTCCCAACTCTTCCCAGGTATTTGGTCATCTACCATTGATCTATACGGCCATTGTTTATTTCTTTTTATTTTGCAAAAGAATATGAAAATTTCTTGCCAAATAATACAATGGCCAGGCACTGAGGCTGGGAGACCAGAAGACTACCCCATGCTGTGAAAAATAAGACTGCATTATTAAATAAGACTCTCAGATATTTGCCAACCTGGGTCATGATGTCTCTCTGGGACACCTGCCTTTTTGGCAGCAGCCCACTCAGGCCCAAGTCAGCAATCACGATGACTGTGGAGTGGGTAAGAGCGCCAAGCCTGCCCTACACAGAGGGAATGCAACGAGTCTGAGACGCAACTCATTGAGCACTGGATCCTCAAGCAACTATCTCTCGACTCTTAAATGGGAATAAATCAATGATGGGTAGATGGCTGAACCCCACTCTCTGGGTAGCCACACCCCAACGTCCTCTTAGTCTTTCAGCCATTTCCAAGCATCCCCACTATGACTTTTTCCCCCCATACAGTCTCATATGCCATCCCCCAGGTACTGGTGGCAGGGAGAAGCGACATGGAAAAGCGGCATGGAGTTGAGACTAGCTGGGTTATCCCTCGTTGAAGAGGTTAGGGAAAGATGGAATAAATGGAGAGCAGAAAATGAAATGGTTAGCACCATGTGAGTAAATTTGTACAATGGCTTTATCAGGTGTGCGACCCCTTTGAGATCTTCCAGCACAGTGGGGAGGTAGGGTGGCCAAATTTCAAATCCATACACTTCTTCCTTTCATTGTGTTTTCACGCCAGCCAGTTCCCTGGAGGTGGTGTCTCCCATGATGAATCACTCTCAAATACGTTAAGTATTTGTTTGTGCTGCGTGTTTTTGGCTCTACCTCGCAGAGCTGCATTCCCGGACCAGCCAGCAGACTGCCTTGAATAGGACAGGTGAGGCGTGGGGCCTGGGAGAGCCAGGTTCTCTCTTGACCTGACCTCAATACTCTCACTTACCCAAAGTGGTGGCTCAGATGCATTTGGAGCTGCAAAAAGGATTTTTTTTCCTGATCTGCATATAGGAATTAGTTGACCCATGTGATGATTTGGAAATACCTTTCAAAGAGCTGGTATCCTGAGAAAACAGGCACAGAATTGTAATGTGTCAAACCTGCCTTCTGTAAAATTTTCCTTTAGTGATTTAATGGGGATCGTATAGAATCACTCAGATGCCACACTTGCATCACCAATTAACAGTACCTGTAATTCAGACTCGTTCCTCCGCCCTTCTAAGTAAACAGCTAGCGGGCTGCTATTCCAAGCCCCACACACTCTTAAATTCAGTTCAATTAATCTCAGTTCACTGTAAATATCTTTTGTTTCTTGAAACCTAAGTGTCATTATGAAACTCCTTCCATTTACAGACACCAAAACCATCAATGGAAAAAAAAAAAAAAAAGCTTTGTCAAAATGGGCTTACAGGTGGACATTCTACTTACTCTCTCATGCATTTAATTGAATTTCGTGCAATTTCATGTGCATTATAATAGACTTCTTTTACACCATCGGGAAACAAGTTAAAACATCTGCTGTGCATTAAACATCACATACATATTCACCGAGGGAAAGAAAAACAGTTCTGCAGCAGGATAGTAATTTTACAGCCTCTGGTTTCTAATAAATTTTTACAGCAATTCTAAAGTGCATTAGCAAGTCCCTGTTTATTGCTACGCTTTTGCACCACATTCCTCAATGACATGTCAACCCTTCACCCTAGCAGTGGAACTCCTAGAGTTGTCCTCGTTGGCTAGGATCTTGTCAGATTAAATTGCCAGCCCTTGTCACAGAACGATACATGATCTGGTCATAGTCTCCTGATGATGACATAAGTTGTCCTTTCACTGTGGCTAGATTGTAAATTCCCAGGACTTTCCACTGACCACAGATTCTGAGAACAAAAGGAATTTAATGACTTTCAAAATGACTATTCTCCCCTAAGTAAACAGGAAAGAAGTCTAATCACATAACATGGCTCTTGTTTTTGTGTTCTGATTATATGTCATTCATCGACACATTTACTAGATCATTTAGGCTCTAACACATGCTTTATTTTCTGCCTCTCTGTACTTTCTTATCATTTTCTACCTTAAATGTCATGAAGGTGTATCTGTCAAGAAAATATTTTCTATTTCAAGTCTTGAAATTTTTGGTATGGTAGAACTTGTGGATTCCCTTTGGTAATTTTTACTTCTGTTTAAAACAAAAAAAAAATGAATTTTTGTCAGCAGGCTACAGTGACAATTCATGGGTAAGAATGGCATTCATGTGCCAAACTTTTCAACACCCCAAGTAAAGTTGATTTTATCCTTTGTATAAGGCATGTTAGTTTAGAAAATATTATACAAGGCATGAGGCAAGATATTATCCTGTGCCTTTCCATTTAGAGTCAGGGTATCCAATACCCTTTGAAAGAAATAAATTGAGCACTCACCACAATTATGAAGAATGGCTTAGCTATTTCAAGAACCCAGGAATCCAGTAAGAAGCTTTTACATGCATCATCCATGTATGGGTCCAAAAGTACTTAGATTTCAGCAGATGAAATTGTTTTCTTGGGGGATAGAAGCAAACACTAACCTCAAGAATTATACGATGTCTAGGATAACACTTTAAATGGTGTTTAAATGGTGTTTAAATATGCAGGAAAATATTAGTCTATGAAGAGCATGTGAGGTCATGTGAGAAGATACAGATTTTGTTAGAATTGCTTCAAGTAACTTCTTAATGCATTCTACTCAAGCCATGATCAACTAATAATCTGAAATGTCAATTAAATTTCAACATTAGGCTTACTATTAGCACTTTGATATTTTCTTCAGAATTAACCTAGGAATATCTTGTGTCAGAATTTTTCACATTATCAAATAAAGATGCTCATTTTAAGCATATAGTTTAAATACAGTTCTACTTAAATGTCTACAAAGGAAATTCACGAGCATCACAAATGAGACCAAAAGATTTAAAATATCACATGTTGAAATTTGAATATATCCATAAATTTTAGGGATTTGGGGGTTTAGAGTCATTCTATTTCATGACAGTGTTATCCTCAAATATCCATCGAGTGCCCACAAAAATGTCATTTGTATTTTAAAATCACTCCATGCTTGCTTTACTTAATGAAATTGACTTTATACTGGATTAAATTAAACATTAATTCCTCATGTTAGACTAGAATTACATATACATAAAGATCTGCCTTGAATTTGATTGAGTTGATCAAACCACAAAAGCAAAACAGTATCTTTCTGCTTTATAGTTACATAATTCTAAACCTGATCTTTTTTAAAAACAATGCCTTTTAAACATCTTAAAATTATATTTTTAAATAGGCAAACACTGGAAGCAATTTTCTTCCCAGACTCCTGCAAATTCAGGTCAGGCACCGACACATTTTTATTTCGGTAGTAAGATTTAGGTGACTCATTTTCTGTTTTAAATGTCCTTTAATGTTGAATTATAAGATTTGTTAAATATAGTGTAATCTTATTTTAGTTGAAAATATCACTTGAAATAAAACTAGAACAGTATCCTAATTTAGTATACATGACAAATAATTTGTATTAAGTATCAAAATAATATTAAAAAGTTCAATTTCTATCATCTTTTCAGTACAGCATTAATGCATTTCTAAGTAAACTAAAGAGGTAAAGTTCTTGTATTATATTTCATCTATTGTGAGGTCAGGTGTTGTATTTCTATTCTGAAACTGAAAATACAAAACAATTTGAGGGTATGGGGCTAAGTGAAATGAAGAGAAAGGCAAATACTATAGAATGACACCAGTATGTAGATCTAAAACAAAAAAACAAAAAAACAGCCCTGGCTGGGTGGCTCAGTTGGTTGGAGCACTGTCCCATACACCAAGTTTGCAGGTTCGATTCCCAGCCTGGGTGTGTACAGGTTGATGTCTCCCCTCTTTCTCTCTGATCAATAAACATATCCTTGGGTGATAATTTTTAAAACAAATTGAAAAAATGAACTCAGAGACGTTAGACCAGATTCGTAGTTAATAGGGATGGGGACTGGGGAGGGGTGGGTGGGTGATATGCGTGAAGATGGTCAAACAGCACAAACTTCTGGTTATAAGATGAGTAAGTCCTGGGGATGTCACAGACAGCATGGCGACTGTAGTTACCAATACTGTGTTGTACATTTGAAAGCTGCTAAGAAAGTAAATCTTAAAAGTCCTCATCACAAGAAAAATGTTGTGCAAGTATGTGTGAGGATGTTAACTAGTCTTATGGTGGTAATCATTTTATAATGTATATCAAATCACCTAAGTGAAAGCTAATATAATATATACACAAAACTTATATATACATAAATATACACACACATACATATCCATACACACAGATGTGTATATATATATATCTATGTGTGTGTGTGTGTGTGTGTGTAAATGTTAAGTTACATTGCTCTTTAATAAATAAATAAACTGGGCACATTCTTGTGCTTATAAACCCAAAACAGAAGCATGGAAACATGGAACAGATTGACAGGTGGGTGTGAGGAGGCTGGATGAAAGGTAAAGGAATTATACACACACACACACACACACACACACACACACACACACACAGCAGTGTGGTGGCAGCCAGAGAGAAAGGGGGATGGGGGACAGGTGGAGGTGAGCAAAAGGGGAAAAAATGGGGACAGAAAGAGACTTTTTGCTTGGAGTGCTGGGTGCACAATGCAGGGCGCAGATGACGTTCTATTGAGTTATAAACCTGAAATCTCCATGGTTTTGCGAGCCTATTTAACTCCAATAAATTCAATAAAAATACAAATAAATAAACCTAAAAGCCGATGACAAGCCCTTAAAAACAATTAAGTGTAAACTTCCTAAAAAGCAGGGATCCAGTTAACTTCTAAAATAGAAGAAATGTATGTATAGACTTGTAATAGTATTCCTGAGTTAAGAACATAATTTGGGAATTTTTCTCCAGTCCATTACTACCTATCCAATACCTAGCTATTTAAATGAAATAAAATTTGCTTATTTCCTCCACTGATATATTGTTTCTCATTCATATTTTTCATAGCTGCTTCAATTCCGCAAGAGAACAAGATTTAGACAAATTCTTAGTTTCTTTCCTTTTTTTTTTTTTTAATAGAACTGACATTCTATTTAAAGTCATTGCACTTTACACTGCTAAAGAGGGACTTTTTGCTAAACTGCCTACTTCATCTCGTCCAAAAAAAGAGTGTAAAGTGATATATCAGAAAACCAAAGCAACGACAGATTAATGTTGCTGTATTAAAACCCTATTTACATAAAATTAACATAACTATGAGTTAGTACACCATATGCTACAACATCTGCACTTCACTGCATTAATAACAAGGCTGTCCCCTATAGGGATCTTAAAATTTACACATATTTAAATTGTATTTATATACATACTTAAAATTTTGGCAATATGATATATGTGAAATGTTGCCGATTACAAACAGAATCATTTCTATTAAAATTACATTGTCATTGCTAGGCTATAATGGTGGTTTATGATAGGTGGCTTTCGAGGTACTCTGCACTCTTCCTTAAAGGCTGTTCAGTTCATTTTAAGTTGAATGAAAGCTTTATTTTACATAATCGCTCCTATTACTCCTAAGTTTCTATTTCATCTTCTTTGGAGGTCTAGAACAGCTAGACAATGAGAAATAACTCATCATATCCAGTGGCTAATTTTTTTGTTCTGTTTTCCCTAAACATTCTATGATGATTGAAGAGCTCTTTCTTCTAGCTTCCAGAGTAACTAAATAAAATAGCTGTCTTATGCAAGGTTTTATAGAAATGTCACATACACCAGTGGAATTGCTGTGCAGCTTACAGTTCGTAAAATTTGATATAGGTTGATGACTTCTTTTTATTTCCAAATTTTATACCCATGCTATTTCAAGCTTTGTATTTTTGTATGTTCTATTCATATAAATGTTATGCAAAGAAAACTGAAGTACACTTATTCTCAAAATGATAAATTTACTTAGAGTGTATTACTCTAGTTTTAATTCAAGATCAGTGTGAATAAGAATATATAAATAACAAGCACAGCTGTTTTCTGTTCCAAACGCATTCAAATCAAGCTATGGTGCATTTATTCCTCAGTGTGAGTGCAACTATTACATTACCTACTTTATGTATAATTACACAAAAGAAAGATAGTAAATAAACCAAACTAAAAACAAATATTTTGCTGGTGGCACAGTGGATAAGACACCAGCCTGCGAACCGAAAGGTCACCGGTTCGAGTCCCAGCCAGGGCAACATAACCAGGTTGTAAGCCAGGTCTCCAGCCAGGTCCATAGCTGGAGGCAACCATATATTGATGTTTCTCTCCCTCTCTTCCTCTTTCCCTTCCCCTCTCTCTGAAAAATAATAAATAAAATCTTTAAAAAAATAAAAAATGTTTTGACTCAAAAAATAATTTTAAGTATGTTAGCAAATTACAAATGCAGTATGTTTAATGTGTGTATATACATGTGTATCCATACACACAGATATGTACGCATACACATACATGTGTTTATATGTCTATTGCATATATGTAGGTATAGCTATGGTTCTAGTGCTGCAGCCCCTTCTTATCCTTCTGAAGTTGATAACTGGGGAATTAGACTTAAGATTGTCTTGGAATCTTGTTCTTACAACCATTTGACCTATGAAACATATGGTTTCCCCTCCCTGAAAAACTGTACACAGAGTCACAATGAAATCCTTCAAATATAGGAGACTACAAACACTTTGAAGTTCATCTCTGAAAACTAATTTCAGATGGCCCATGGTGCTTCCCTCAGGAGCCAACAAGCATTTGTCTTCTACTGTTTATTCTCTATAAATTTTCTGTAGCTATTCAATAGCATATTGTACAAGATTTACAGGTTATTATTTTAATGTGTGATATGTCCCATATACTTTCATTGTGATCCTATAATTTTACATTGTCTTCATCTTTTGTGTTGAGCCAGTTAATATCCTTGTACTTGGTTTTGTGTGTAATACTCCAAATACCCAAACTGAGTCCTCTGGTTGTTCTCCAACACTTGTTACTCAAAGAGTGATGGACAGATCACCAGTGTCACCTGCGTTCTGTTGGAATCTCAGGATCCAACCCAACCAACTGAATCTGCATCTGCATTTTTTACAGATACCCAGAGGATATGAGTTCACATTAACTATTAAGAAGCACTGAATTAAGAGATATTTCAGAATAAAAAAATGTTAGAATTTTTCAGTAATTTTCTTTGGGATATTTAGCTTTATACATGATTTACATCAATATCTGTCTCCTATCTTACTATAATATTTTCCGTTTCCATTTCTTACTTATGTTCACTTCCACTTAGCTATATTTTCATTTCTGTTTTTTAGAACCCTTTGTTGATAAAGATCTT
The DNA here is from genome assembly GCA_004026585.1 of Noctilio leporinus. NCBI lineage: Eukaryota > Metazoa > Chordata > Mammalia > Chiroptera > Noctilionidae > Noctilio > Noctilio leporinus. Next base: position 42,913 of record PVIW01000057.1, on the reverse strand, counting down.
CTCTCTTGTCTCACATAATATTGATAAATTTTAACTAAATTAAAAATCAACATTAGCAGTTACTATAATTGTGTTTGTTTTTCTCTGTTGGAAGATGATCATTTGTCAGTAAAATAAAATCAATTGCAATAAAGGTATTCAAAAGAAAAACCCAACTAAGTTTGGATAAATAGTTCTTAGTGACCTTCTTCTGCTTTCTGGAAATTGCTAGGTAAGGTAAAATATGTTGTGACTATGTATATTGGCCCCCTAAAATTCATGAATGCTGGGCTGTGACTATAGATGGTAATTATTTCAGGCAGCAGCAGAAAACTATTTCTAGACTTCTAACAAGATGAAGGAAAGGAATTTGGGTTGTTTTCTACAATCATAATTTGGTTGATAATGCTGTAGATGTTACCTAGAGAATTAACACTAGTCTAGAAAAATGTTTATACATGTTTAGTGTATGATATGTCTATAAAATTTATTTCTAAAATTGGTATCATAGTCTAGAGACAGGAATCTTTATCTATAAGTGCAAATATTAGAGAATTTATTGACCAATAAGTTTTTTTTTTCTACATACTCCCCATCTATCTTTTTTTTTCCCCTTTTTTTTAAAAATTTTATTCTTGTTGTATTACATCCATCCCCTCCAATAAGTTTTTTAATAAAAAAGCAAATATGATTAGATGGGTTCAATACTACTACAACTAAAAACTACACATAATTTTTATAGTTAATAAGGAGTTTATTCAGATATCTACACCTTTTGAAATTTTAATGTTCATGTTTTATAAACAGTACAGTCAAAATGTTTCCTATTTATGTCATACTGTATGACTGAAGAAAGAAAATAGTATATTACAAAAGACAAAAGAGCATAGGAATATCCTAATGAAATAATGCTTTATAATAATAAAGAAAGCTTTATAACATGCCCAATTTGAGCCAGAATGTTATGTAATTGAAATTTTGAAGGTCATTGAACAAAGTAAGTGCTTCTGCTTGACTTCCCAGCCTGAGCTGGGAAACTCAGACCTATCCTGGCAATGAGAACAAGAGGGGAAAAAGTGTTATCTATGTAACACAAAGAATAAATTTAAAAGTGACCGATGGCATTTCTGAAATACCACAAATATTTTTCATTTTAGTGAAGATTTTCCTTTACCTTAGCAATGGGGGGCTTTCATCTAGTTAAATCTCTGAAAAATATTCATAAAAAAGGAAGACTACCTCAAATCCAGCTGACATTAAGAATATGCTTAATAACAGCATCTTCACAGGTAGAGAATTTAAAGGCTGTTTCCAGAATATGTGTACAGATGTCGGAATTGTCTTTGTTTTCAGCTACTTAGGTTGGTTTTTTTTTCCTTTAAAAATTGCCTTAAAAGAATTAAGAGAAATTTGGAATTGTTCTACCAATATATAATAAAACAAGACACAACAAGATACCAGCTGTGTCATGGGATGCAGAGCAAAGGTACCACAACCCTTGAATTGGGGAAGGAGGAAATGGGTGATGTGGTGTTGGAGGTGCTTTGCATTACAATGGCAAATTAATAGCTGTGTCTTACTTGAACTGAGAAGACTGCAGCCCTGGGCAAAAAGTGTTGTGACACTGAGAGCATTTGGGAACTCATGAGGTAGCCTGGGGAGCTTACACAGCACCAGTGCAAGAGGCAGGTGGTAGGTGCCCACTTGGAAATCCCGGGAAACTCTTGCCCTATCTAAAGATGGCAGTTGAAAGAAGGTAAAAGATATGGGACTGGCAAAAGTGACACATCATAGAAGGGGTTGGATAGGAGGTCATGTAGGGAGTTCTGGGCCAAGCATTTAAATGAGGGTGGGCTGAAAAAGAAGAAGCCGCACAGTTTGAAACGGTGTAGATAGAAGTCAGCTACGGGATCTGGTGTGTAAGAGGGAAGCCACGCAGTGTGGAGTAAGAGCACACCATGAGGTCTGGAGGAAGAAGCAGAAGATGGCAGCAGAGCTGATGGAACTGTGCAGGACCTGCCTAACTAAGCACAAATTGGTGGCAGATGCTTGGAGCTGAACTGTGACAGCTGAGTTGCAGAATTCTGCTTCTCTGAAAGACGTACAAAGCCACTCTTTTGGGATGTGTGAGTCCCTGGTCTCCATTATGATCCTTTGTAACATGACACATATTTTCCTGAACTACTACATGGAGGCTGAGAACAATGCACCCAGATCCTGAAGGAGAGAGCTGCTGGGATAGGATGGCGACTTTGACACCCACAAATGCACATTCCAGAGGGGATAGAGATCTGATCAACCAGCTTAAGGACAGATAAGGGGAACTTCTGGGCACGTTTTTGGCTTACAGCCTCTTGGTGAACAAGGGAAGTGGTAGGTCTTGAAGAACAGGGCTCTGAGCAAGAGTGCTCTCAGACAGCCCAGGGTTGGAATCCTCTTAATAAAAACCTATTTCCTTCAACACTAATTGTCAGGTCATGTGGCCCACCATGTTGGGTGCCACGTGGCTGAGCCCTGGCTTACTTGGTTCCATCTGGACTCCTGTGTTAACCTGACAACCTACAACTTTGACCCCTTTTTATAAACAGATATAGAAGAATTTCCATAATTTTCAATAAGCAAGGAAATATCCTAATAACAGCAGTCCAGTCACAACTTTTTAAATGATTCATTCAATTACAATTTATTAAACATCTACCCTGTGCACAGGAGATGAGAGTTATTCACAATCCCCATTTCCAATCCACCCATGCATCTATCCCTTCCCAAGGGCCTCAATGTCAAAGAATTAAGGAATCATCAAGCCTAAGGAACTGTCAGTAACTTGAAACCAGGAGGAACTTGGGAGACGATTCAGAAAAACAGAAAAAAAGATGAGACAAACACGTAGCCATGAGAGGACTTGAGAAGCTCTTATTTCCTTGGAAAATCCTGACTGCGATTAAGGATTAAATTACTCTAAATTTAATTTAGAGTAATGAACAAGTCCTTACTCTAAGAAAAATCAGTCATGCACACATACCTTCCACGGATAACCTAACCTCTAAGGGAAGTCAGACCTTAAGTGATGACAATTCCAGGCTCTAAAATTACCCAGCCACATAAATTCATCAAGTAACTAGTTTAAGTTACCCATGCTTTTCTTTCAAAGAGCTTCTTCTCTTGAATAATATACCAGGAATGTTATCAGCTCAAAGAGTAGAGGTAGAAATCACTGTGCCTATTTGCCCCTCTTCGGTAAGGTCTAGGAGAACGGATCATGAATAAGTCATACCAGTTTCTTATACTATTCTGGTTTAATAATGCCATGACTCTTACTGAAATTCAAGCTTAGCAGCAATTTAACTTCTAAATTTTAGTGCTGATGGCATGGTTTTACTCAATGAGCCTCATTAAGCTCACCTGGCACAACATAAGAATTTGTTACATGTCTATCTCTAGAATTGCACCCCGTCTCAGCAATCAGACAAATAAGAGTCTCTTTCACATACTGGTTTTCCAGGTTCCCTGGTAACCATTCCCTCCAAGTCCTCTTTCCTGCATATTGGCCATTGTCTTCTCACTCTCCAATGAAGATCTCTTCTTTCTTCACATGCTATTTCTAACCAGGTTACTGACATTGGGATTCTATTCATTTTCCACATGGAATTTCTAGTAATCTAGATTTCTTTTTCATTTATTCTTATTTCTACAGGCCTATCATTAAAAAAAAATATTTATTGTGACCTTGGATTACTGGTAACTCTAAAATGATGATAATCCTCCAAATTGATTGCCATTCTCTAATGTGAAGTGTAATAAATTGTCCTTGCTTAAAGGCCTCAATGATAAATGTCAGTATTTTTGAGGCTACAGATTCACCTGATAATAATTTCTACTTCTATGTTGGGGGTTCACTAGAATTAGGGTAGACCAGAAAGACACGAATTTGGAAATTCTGGGAAGATTTGAGAAACACTTTTCTAGGAGACTGCTATAAATATGATGAATACATAAGAATTCTAATTATAGGTATAAGGAAAAGAGTTTATCAGGCAAGGTAATATTTTTCCAATTGCTTCATAAAGCACTAGAATTAGGGAATAGGTTGATAGAGTGGTATGGAAAAGGGATTCTCTAGGAAAATACATTTGAATTTAGACTGCACTAAATAGAAATTTTTACTAGACTATCACTTGAAACTTCAATATAGTAATTTGAACTGTGATTCTTTAAGAAGGGCACCAAGTATATTATTTGCCAAACAAATTTGATGAAAATACATACTTCTAAAGGCTTTATGCTTTCCTATGCATTTTTATACAAATAGTGAAGTGAGAAAATAAAGAGAAACTTATAAATGGTGATAAATTGAACTACTGAGAAAGGTATTTGAAAAGCAAATATTGAAGCCTTTAGTGTAGGCTACGCATCCAAGCTGATAGGATTATTATCAGTATAGTAATTACAATGAATTGTACAAATACTGTAGCAAAGGCACCTTAAGTGAAGAGAAATAAATTTGATAGAAAATATGCCACAGATTTTTATATATTATCTCCTTTTTATCTTAGCTTTCTAGATTGCTATATATTTGATTGATTGATGTATTTTAGCCTACAGAACTTATCTCTCTTATTCTATTTATCAAAAGGAATGGAAAATATCCAATGAATGATATATATTGAGAAACTTCTCTTAAACCACAAAATTCTCCATGTTCAGGGAAATACGCCTGCAAAATTTAGTATACTGACAATGACCTAATAGTATGCGGGAAATGATTTTCAAAGAAATCATCCAATTCTGATTTAAAAAAAAAAGATTTTGCTAATATATTGAATTAGGAAGTCAATACATATGACCCCTCCAAACTAGGTGAGGTGTAGGAAGTTTTAAAAAATTGTATAAATAGCTGTTCTGCTAACACATTATTTTTACAATATCTATAGGAACTGTTGTCCACACATTTTTGATGCTACCCATGTATCTAGATTAAGAATCCCTTTTGTATCTGTCAGGGATTTGTAGCAATTGTGGCCATCTGGTAAACATTTCATAGAAGCACTAAAATGTTTTTGAAATGTTTTACCTCATTATGCAGTGCTGTGCTTTAATACTTTGACAATTACATTTTTTTGTTTCACGGCATGTGCCTTTTCTGTTCGCATTGGTAGTAATGCCCCTAACCTCTTACCACTGAAAAGTGTTAAATAAGAGTTTCCAATTCATATGCCACTGACCCTTTATTTAAATGTGATCTGGATCTAATTATTATAAACATGATTTAGCCAGCCATATGCTCACTCATCTGTTCTTTACTGTATTAATGGGCCCCCTTAAGAACTCTGAAATGAATGTATAGTAGATGTGTGTGTCCTGGTAACTAGTAGCTAACACGTATTCTTGACTTACTTTTTAAATAAAAATACTAAAGTAAAAATAATTCATGGAGTATTAGAGAAATTATAATGTAACAACATATTATTTATAACAAAAACACAAAACTCATGATATATGGAAGTAGTCAGGTAATTCAAGATGTTTAGAAAAACTATGTCAATGTAAAAATAAACATGAATACACCATGCCTCTTGTTGCTGTATAAAATTATGATTTTTTTTTAAATGCTGGGGAAGATTTGAAGAATAAAGCATTAATAGCAACATCGACTCAATGTCCATGTGTATAAATCTCCATTCTGTTGTAGTTCTCTTGAAGAGGCTGACTTGTCTGTAATCTATCAATTTGTGAAATAGCAAAATAAAACACAAAGCCTTTAACTTGATACTCTCTAGAGCCAGCTTCAATTTAGACACAAAAATTGACTTTCAGATGGCTTCAGAATGACTCTAGATGCAATGTATTGTTCTAGAGAGCAACTGAGTTTTAAGTTATTACCAAATCATTTATATACCAGGTAGCCTGGATATACACAGGGTGTGGCAAAAGTAGGTTTACAGTTCTGAGTACACAAAACACAGGGTTTGTTCTTGTATTGTTACTTATTAATTATATTATTTTCCACACAAGTAACTGTTAACCTACATTTGCTCCACCCTCTATTTATATTTCCATTTTACATTTTCTTATTATACTTTGGGATTCTGGTCTTTTTATTTCTATTAAAAACACTAGCATTTTCTTTCTTTAATTCTTCCCTGATCTGAAAATCTTGCTTCTCAAATAATGTTTGAGGTACCTGTGGGAATAAACCAAGGAGCCTAATGAATGCAAAATGGTAAAAACAAAACAAACAATTATCTACCAGACTATCAGGAAGTTTCCATACTGGTAATAACTGCAGGCACTGACTCAAAACTCTGCCTGAATTAAAATTATTTTGTTTAACGCAGGCTTTTATTCAGAAGGTAATACAAATAATTACACTTCTTTACATTTTAAGTCTGCATTTCCTTTCATTCTTCAGTCCTGGGTTATTAACCACACCATGATAGCAGGTGGCCAACGTAAGAGAATGAACGGACGCTTCATTTTTCACATGCTCACATGCTGCCTGCTACAATGGATGACACTACCTGTGATGTACTGTATCATCTCATGGCTAGTGATAACCTAATGATATGAAACAGACAAGGACAAAAAATATGAAGCTTTATATGCATAACCTATGCCTGAACATTTTTGTTTGTTTTAAAGACCAGTTGAATTTAAGTAGGTCCCATTATCAATAGGCTATTAATTTCATTGTACTCCAAATATTATTTTATTTTACCACCATGTTCTTTGATGTGACTTCAAGCTATTCATGGTATACTGGAAAGTCAGTGGATCACAATATACCAGTAAATTGCAGATGACCAAACTCTCAAGTTACTCAGGTTTTCCCTAAACACACCCAGCCAAATAGTCGCAAAGCCTCATACCTGCAAGAAAGAACAAATAAATAGAAATCCACACCTAGTCCCCTCATCGCATACCATCTGAAGAAAAGGAAAGAAGATAAAAAATTTAACACAGCCAGAAGGAAGAAAAATAAATATTATGATCAAAGGAGGAACAGAATGACAGCTGCCTGCTCAATAGAAAAGTGAAAACCAGAGAACTTAGATTGCTATCTCTAGAGTGCCGAAGGAAAGATATCTGCCAAACTAAAAAAAAAAAAAAATACTAAAATATCCTTCAAGCATGAGGTGATTAGAAGGAGGTGAGGGATGCTTTGGGGTGTTGATAATATTAATATTGTTTTCTGACGCGGGTAGTAGTTCTGTGGGTGTTCACTCCAGGATAATGTATTAACATGTACCACCTATTCCTGCTTCTTAGGCAGACTTATCTAGGCTGATGCTTTTAGATAGGATTGTTATGCCAATGACTCCCTAGTTACCCCAGGCTTGGGTGTTGCCATGGACTTCACACCATAGATCATGCTCCCTATTTTACATCTCCCCCTGGGTTTTCAATAAGAATATCAAACTCAATATGCTCAAATCTGAGCTGCTGATACCCATCTCCTCTCCCTCAAATGATCATTTCAGGGAAAAATAAGTCTAGTCTTCCAGGTTTAAAATGTGGCATCATCCTTGGCTCTCTTTTCAGACTTCACATACAAGCTATTAAAAAAATCCAATGACTTTTTTCTTCTAAATAATTTGGACACTTATTACCACACCTACTGCCAATCTTCTGCCCAAGTCACCATGGTCTCTCTCACCTCACTGGTTGCTATAGTTTCCTGGCTCCCTGCTCCTGCAATAGAAGAGTGAGGGTAGTTCTGTTCAAACATCAGTCATATGTTCCAGATGTTTCCATCTCCAGGTGCTACCTTCAAGGCCTCCTTGATCTTTTCACTTCCCATTTCCCCTCCAACTTCATGTCCTACTTTCCTTCCAGTTCATTATGTCCTAGTGATGGCAGTCTCTATTCTCATCCTTGACCTTGCTCTGCACTTACAGTCTTTGATCTTTCTATTCTTCTGGTTGGAACACTTTACTTCCAGATACCCTAGCTCTCTGACTTCCTTCAGATTCATACTCAAACACTGTCAGAGTTCCTGGTCACTCCATATAACTCTCCCCATCTCTCACAGAGATACACAAATATCAATATATTATATTACTCTTCACTGCATTAGTTTTTTTCTATCATTTATCTCCACCTCATGTAAAAATACAGTACATTATTCATCTTTTTATTATCTCCACACTAGTATATAGTCCAATGAGAGTAGAGATGTTTGTCAGCTTTGATTATTATTAAATCCCCAATGTCTAAAGGAGAGCCTACCACCATGGTAGGTGCATAACACATGTATGTTGAGTGAATTATAAATAACTGGAAAGAAAAGTAAAATAGTAACTTCCTTCCACCAATACTTGTAAGTATTTTTAGAGTGGTTCAAATAGTGAGCATATGGCCAATGAAAACCAAAATAAAAAATAACTTGAAACATGGTTATTAGAATACACTTTTGAGTTATTTTGTTAGACTACTTGACCATTGTAAAGGTAGGTTATCTACATAATTATTTGTTACATCTTTAATACATTAACATAATTTTAACCACACCTAGGTATACAAAGAACCAAGCAATTTAAAATATAATGAATTAATATAATATTTAAGGTATAGTTAGGCCAACAGATAAGGAGACAATTGTAATTGGAAAGAGAGTTTATTATTCACAGGTCCCAACAGGTGTGGGCATGTCATGGCATTGTGGGGGGAGGTGCACAAGGAAGCACCAGGGTCAATCATGAGGCAGAGGAAGAGGTAGGAACTGTGGGCAAGAACCTTTGTTGTGGTTTCTGTGGGAAGGTAGCTGGGGAGGTAGGGTGAGCAGGATTAGAATGGTCTGGTTAGAATAATTCTAGCTAGCTATGGGGTATAAAGGCTCCCTAGTTGGTTGGTACTATATCCTACAGGGTTTAAAGCAAAAGCATAGTGGCCCAATTGTGAGAACCCAAAAAAGAAGAGGGAGGCAGCCCTGGCTGGTGGCACAGTGGATAAGGCACCAGCCTGTGAACCTAAAGGTCGCTGGTTCGATTCCACAGCCAGGGCATGTAACCAGGTTGCGAGCCAAGTTTCCAGCCAGGTCTGTAGCTGGAGGCAGGTGAAAGGCAACCATACATGGATGTCTCTCTCCCTCTCTGCCTCTCTCCCTACTCCTCTCTCTAAAAACAATAAATTTTAAAAAAAAAATTTAATGTGAAAAAAAAAGAGGGAGGCATATTATCCTGGTGTCCAGTATAAGACCTGTTCAGTATATTCATTTAGGGCAGATATTAAAACACCAGGTTTAGTGAAGCTAGCAGCATGGTTAACATACCCAGTGAATTAGCCACTTAGCACAATCTTGTAAACAAGTAATAAATTCTCCATGGTCTGTCCAGAAATAACTCAATCCACTTGATGGAAGCATGAAGCCCATTGGCAAAATGCAAAAACACTGATTAAAACATGTGGATAAATGATAGTAGACGTTAAATTAAGTTTGAAAAGCAGCATCTCATGTTGTACATCATTTAACTCACATCCAGGACCTGGAATACATTTTGAATCTTCATTTTCATGAAAGAGGGAACTGAGACTAAGAATTAGGCATCCTGTTGCCCAGGTTAATAGGCTAGATATTACTAGAGCCAGGTCTGCTACACTAGCAACCTGAAGGCAAGACTATGAATGAGCTGTATCATGGGACTTCTTGGCTGAAATCTGTAACTTAGTCCTTTAAATAATAAATAAATAATACTATTTCCTACACACAGACTTGTGTAACTTCAGCAGTTCATCACCACTGTCATTAAATCATCAAAAAAAAAAAAAAAGGCTTTCCATTTTTTGTTTCTAATTTGTATGGAAAAGTCCCTGAACAGCATTCAGGAGGCTGGGTAACAATTCAATAGTTAAATGCTAGGACTTAACCCACAGAGAGTTAAATTCACATCCCAGTGCATTTCAGTGCAAAGAGTTGGAGCTCATATTTAAGCTCCCTGAAAACCTGCCTTCCTTACTTGCTGATATAAGTTATGACTGTCATTTTATATAGCACCTCCTGGTGTCCTTATTTTCACAACACCAATGCATTGGCATTCCCTGATGCTTTTTTGTTGTCATTGTCAGAATAAATTGCACATTCAGAGGAAAACACCATGCTTGTATCTTATTTGGTAAACTGTTTTATAGTCTCCAATCCCTTCTCTCTTGCCTCCTTTTGTACCCATCAGTTGAATCAATATGGGAATTTGAATCAGAAAGGCTGCATCAATTTAATTTGGAGATCAAAAGCATCCACATGCTTATTTGTGCATAAGATCATGAAAAATAGATGCTCTAACCAGATAACATGGACCACTAGAAGTGAAATACACAGATGAATGTGACTTTTTCTTCATCCATAGTAAATACCCAAAATTCCAAGAGAGACACACAGAGAGTTTAAATGTTCTGATCCAAGAAACTCCAGCAGGTTCAACATCTCCACTGGGTTTGGTTTACTGATTGAAATGTCTAGTCTCAATTGTAAGTCCCTCCCCAGTGTCTTCTCCAGATGACACAAGGAAACCTCTGCTCCTGACAGGAGATGGAATGCTCCTGCCAGCCACCTCGACATTGTGTTCACTCAATAATGACATTAGGCCCTGAGGTCCTTCAGCAAGAAGGATTACAAAGAAATCCTCATTAGCTAACGGAAGAAGAATGAAGGTCACCCCCCAGAGAGAGAACCAGGCTTATACACCACCTAGAACATTTGTTCTTCACTAATTCTGTAAGCCTACCATTCGGGAGCATTTCAATCCTCTGTCCTAGGTCAGAAATGGTGGGGAGTGTGTTTGTTTCTCCTCTAACGTACGTTAAGCGCCTTTATGAAGATTTGTCTTCATACCAATGAATTCAAACAATGCTTTAGGCTATAATATGATTAGATTTATTATTGGTAATCACTGTTCGGGTCCCTCCGATGAACTAAGTCATCTATTCTAAAGAACTCATTATACAAATTCATAAACCCACTATCATTCTTAGTGGTGGAATATGGTGCAAAGTGCTGGGTTAGTTATGGCCTTGTATTCCCAAAGTGTTTATTTATAGGAAGAGGCCTCTAAGTCATTTCATCTACAGAAGATTCCCTTATAGGGAAATCCAATTTAATTATCCCATTCATTATAAGGTATATATACTTTTCTACTTATTACTACCCAGGTATAAAATTGTCTTATTGGATAGAAAATGCAAAAATGAACTTATGCTCTTAAAAGTGTTGCAAAAATAACCTTAAAAAGATATGTATTCTCTGGCTGGTATGGCTCAGGGGATAGGCGCCAGCCTGCCAGCCCAAAGGTCACTGGTTCAATTCCCAGTCAGGGCACATAACTAGGTTGCAAGCCAGGTCTCCAGCCAGGTCCTTGGCTGGAGGGAGGTGAAAGGCAAGATTGATGATTCTCTCCCTTTCTTCCTCCCTCCCTGCACTTCTCCCTGAAAACAATGAATAAAAATCTTTTTAAAAATTAAAAAAAAAAAAAGATACCTATTGTTTCTCCTGTTATGTTTCTTTGGTCATGTATCTTACAACATGTTATGATACCTACCCATCATTTCTATACACTGGACGGACATTGTCTTTGAAGCTTTCAGTAAGATAGGGCGTTTCTTTAACACAAGTGAAAAGATTATTAAATAGATGCTTCTCTTCACATATGCTTTTAGCAGTTTTCAAGTGCTCTTGCTTATTGTGCTAACTGGGCCTATAGTGTCCGGTTTTGTGGTATAACAACATAATCTTACTAAATGCTGAAGAAGTCATATTCTTAAAAGAAAGATAACTATGGTAACACCACATATAATAAGAACCATGTATGAGTATTCAGGTAATCAAATAAAATTTGTCATTAATCTACCAAATTACATTAAAAATTTAAGACTGAAGAGAAGTAACAATTCTAATAAAATGTGATAGCCAAGTATAGTACTAGGTCAGCATTTTATTATCTTGAAGAAGCAGTTAATTCTTTCAGCTTTCATTTTCTTTGAGAAACACAATAGGGCCAACAAATAGATAAGGACATAAGCATATCAGCTCAAGGGGTTGAATTAGGTCAAAGTTTCTGAATAAAACACTTGACAGCAAAATCTCCAAATGTGCCTTTAAAAATGTATGTGTACATTAATTTGAATTATGCTAATTTAAGATGGTATAATATAAAATTTATGTGAAACTCATTTCATGTGCAAAATCCAAAATAGCATGAATTATGTCAGTTATCACATAATTTTAAATTGTAAAGTGTATTGTTATTAATAGAAATCTTTCAGTTGTCAATATTTATCTGGTTCTATACAAGATGTGAATTACAAAAGCACTCCTAGGATATAGTCTCATTTTAAAAAAGCCTAGTGCCCAGAATTTAAAGGTTGATAATACTTACCTATAGAAAACCAAGATATCTATATAGATATACTAGAGATAGATATAGCTATATAGATATAGATACATGACTAAATATAAGTCATTTCATTAGAGATGAATTTTCACTCTACTGAAACAATGTCAGTCATTTTCAGGAATATAGTTTTGAGGATGGTTAGGTTGGTATCCTACCCTTTTTATTCTATGTGTTTTGTAAGCAGTGATTTAAGGAAAAATTAACACACCCTGTTATAAGCATTTCCCTGACTTGAAGCTACCAAACGCTCATTTTCTGCTAGTTCTTCTGCAAAATACAAAACTAAAATTATACCAGAGCTTTATTCTACCATTATCACCACCAAACTAAACATAAAGAGTTTTTTTTTTGGGGGGGGGGGGTGTTTAAGGAATGTTTTAATGAAAATTATGTATGTTTTTATACACTTGTAATGATAAAGTTGATAACTAATAGCATTAATTTAAAGCAGCAATGTAACTGCTATAACAGAATTTTACTTTGACTAATGATATGCATCTCACAAGAAACATTTTAGGTTGAAGTCTCCGTAGTAGTGAGATTCTATTTCTCAATGCTCCTTGTTTCCTCTTCCTGAAAATTGAATGCATCTAGGTTATAGCGTTCATATCTAATCATGTTTCAATAAATTCTATTTTTTCTAATTACTCTTTATTTTCATAATTAACGTTCCCTTTTCCAAGCAAGCTTGAAGGGATTGCCCCTCACAGCTATATATAATTAAATACACCGTCTCTCTGTTTGAAACAGGAGCTTTTGAAATAGTATGCTAAATACATATGTTCATTTTTATCTGAAATTGGGACATATTTTGGAATGGAGAAGAGAAAAAATAAAACCCCATTCTCTTGATGCTTTTCCCCCTACTCTTTTTTTAAGATCCTTGGCCTAGTTCGTCATCTTAATACTTTATTTCTTGCCTCACCAATTTCTTAATCCTTTGATTGTACCCTTCTTTGTCAACACGTAACAACCAAACAAAATGGATTAACTGGAAAGAGAAGATTTTTTTCCTGGAGATGTAGTTTTAATTTTATTTCATTCCAAAATTCAGAATTTCTTCAGTTCTTGGAGTTTAAATTAATAGCCATGCCAAACTTTGAGTATGCAATTCCTCCCGAAACTTGCATGAAATTGAAAGACAATTTATATTGGCAGAGCCGTTCAAGTCCTCCGTTATTCTGTGTTATCTTCCTATATAAATATCCAGTTATTTTTAGTTAATGAATTAATGAGCTGCTCCTTCAACTATGCTAATTAATCCACAATTTGACTGATAGAAGATACAGGTTCTCTGGTGGGCAAATGAGAGGCTTTTAGGAATTTTAATCCCTTATGCAAAGCTTATTTGAGGCAAATATTACTACCCTGCACATCTCTACCCTTGTTAGAGAAAACTGTTTTCATTTCCATCAATCTCAGTCTATTTATTTAGAAATTACTGAGTTATTAGAGCGGCTGTCTGGTCTCTTGTGTTTAATTTTCACTCAGCAGCACATTTAGAAATCCTCGCTGCTGACGAAGTGCTGTGAGGTCCCATTTATGCCTTTTCCAGTGCTATAAAATGAATCTTGCTGTGAAAAATGAAGATTAATGGGCTTCATAATTACTCTCCCCTGCTAATACCAATCTGAATAAAGAAGAGAGAAAGAGTATGAGAGAGTGTGTGTAAGTGTGTGTGTGTGTGTGCGTGTGTGTGGTGCTGGTAATATGAGGAGAGTGACATTCAAAAACATATACACAGAAATGGATGAGTTCCTTTGGATAAAAATAAGCCCTGATGCTACAGCAGCTTCTCAAAAAAAAATAATAATAATTAAAGATAGAATTACCATATGCTCCAGAAATTCAACTTCTGGGTAGATAAACAACAACAACAAAAAAAAAATGGAAGTATACACTCAAACCAATATTTGTACATGCATGATTATAGCAGCATGATTCAAAACAGATGAAAGATGAGAGAAACCAAATATCCATCAACAGATGGATAAACAAAATGTGGTGTATATATATATATATATATATATATATATAAAATTATATGTACAATGGAATATTTGCACCTTAAAAAAGGAAGGAGATTCTAACACATGCTACAACATGTATTAACCATGAAGATATTATGCTAAGGAAATGAGACAGTCACAAAGATGAGTATTACAGCATTCTACTTTTATGAGGTGCCTACAGCAGTTCAAATAGAAGGGAGAATGGGGGTACTGAGGGCAGGAGGCAGGTGGGTGCAGGAATATGAAGCTGCTGTGTAATGGTAGCAGAGTTACTTAAAAAAAAAAAAAGATTGCATTCATTATTTTTAGAGAGAAGGGCAGGAAGGGAGGAAGAAAGGAGAGAGACATCAATGTATGGTTGCCTTTCACCTGCCTCCAGCTGTGGACCTGGCTGGAGACCTGGCTTGCAACCTGGTTTTGCCACCAGGGGAGGAATCGAACCAGCAACCTCTGTGTTCTCAGGCCAGTGCCTTATTCACTGAGCCACCAGCTTGGGGTTACTTTTAAGGAGGTGAATCGAGTTCTGTAGACTGATAGGGCTGATGATTGCAGAGCAGTGTGAAGGTACTCACTGCCACGGATTTGTACACAAAACTTTTTTTTTCCGAATATTTTACCACATTAAAAGACAAAAAATAAGACACGATCCTCACTCTCGGCTCAGGCACCAAGTAACAATTTATTGCAAGTACAGTCAGTCCTGGAATCACACCGGTTGGGAATGTGCCGGTGCCCTTGCAAGACGATTTTTTTTCAATGAATACTGCAAATGTATTTTCTGCTCCTGATGACTTTCTTTCCTCCAGCTTACTCTAGTATAAGAATATGGTATATGCTACATATAACATACCAAGTCGGGGTGAATCGACTGTTATCAGGAAGGTTTCTGATAAACAATAAGTATTGGTTAAATTTGGGGGGATTCAAAAGTTAGGCGTAGGTTTTCAAAGCCCCTAATCCCTGCATTGTTCAACTGTCAAATGTACTCCATTTTCAAAATATAAGGGAGAACCATTCGAAACACGTGTTCCCTTCTTTTTAAAACTGCCAGTTGTTACTCGAAGGCTTCCCAAACAGATTTTAGTCATTCCAGGATTTCTGACCCACTCTCAGTGAATCCACACGCTAGATACTCCCCTCCCTACCGTGTCCTACACAGGAGCTGTCTTGAGCCTGGACAGCCTTGTTCCTTTACCATAAAGCAATGTCACAGACTGCTGATTTCTCTGAAAACAAGTGTGTGACAATTCTAGGCTTTGGAGAAGAAAGCGTTCATTTGCTCAATGAGAGGTGCGGCTATAACAAGGAGTTGATAAATAGGATGTGCTTTGTCGATGTGTAGATTTTCAGTCATTCCCTCTCCTCCACTGTTAATGACAACGAATGTCAATGTTCAGTTCCTTTTGCAAGTGTCACCCTTCCCGGCAGTGCTCTGAAATAACCCCCTCAACGGGTGGTGGCAACTCCCCAGATCCAGGCTATGGACTCCTCTTTTCAGTTATGCACATGGGTAGTTGTTATAAGTTCACAGACACAGTGTTCAGGGTTCTCCCCAATTAATTCAATTAAGCCATTAATCTAATTAAACTGGGCATGAGATTCACACCAGAGTATTTGGGGGAATCCTGATGCTTCTGGACTTTTGATTTTTAAAGCAGCAAATTTAATAAAACGGAGAAGGCATAACACCTGTGTTACTATCAAATGTGTATCATTTTTTTTTTTTTCTTTTTTGGCTTATATTTTGACAAGATTCACTGCATAGTTTTTATTTTTTATTTTTTGTTTAATTTATTGAAAATAGCTTTGCACAGTTGAAATAAAACAGCCTCATTTTATGTTGCTGCTTATGTATCCTTTTGATTCTTTTACCTTCAATGTACCAGCATATACTAATTATTTAGCCAGTCACTCAATTGTTAGACATTTCACCCTGATTTCTATTTTTGTAATTAATTTATTATTGTTGTATTACATTTTTACCATTAAATGAATATTAAATGATTATAATTAAACCTATTTTCCAAGTAGGATCTATGGTATTACACAGTAAGCTTTTCATTGTTACTCTCTTTTGAGTATTAAGAAGGTCCACTTCTTGAATAACAGAGCAAGTTACTAGAAGTGAAATTTCTCTTCTCTTTCAGTTTCCTGAAGTTACACATCATTGCTCTCTGCTCAACAGTGAGACTACCTGAGGCAAGCCTAGTTCTGCCTCCACTGAAGGTGATCATTGATCCAGGAGCTCCTTTCTCCTCTGAAGTCAAACTCAATCTAGTCCCTCTTTGCTCCGCTCCTTATCATTTACTTGAATACTCTCCAGAAATTTCCAGGGCCTCCCTCTGTTAGCAATCTGATAAATATTAACCTACATGGTAGTGAACAGGAACTGCTTTAAAAAGATGACAATCTCAATGAACTATAACTCGAGGGCATGGATCCTATTTGATCCTATTTCATAGGAGCAAAGTGGTTTTATTTACAGCTGTATTAGCAAGTATGGGGTGTTTAAAGCAATATTTAATATTTGTGGAATACATGAAGTGTATCAGGCGCTGGTCTCAGCATTTTACAAGCCTTATCTAGCACAACATCCAGGATAACTTCATGACACACACACACACCATTAGGCTAAGTAGGATAACATAAATAAAAGCCCCTTAGTAATGTTCTTTCTACCATGATTAAATCAAGGTGAAAGTAATAGGTGCCAGTCTGTCTGTAATATTCCTCTAATAGCTGGTAATCTTCTTCCTCTTCAACATAGAGAGTAGGAAACTTTTTAAAAAGTATTATATGCTAAAGGAAAATTATTTTCTCATTTTTAATGAATATTTTCTCCCATGCTAAATTTAGTATGCCCAATATAATGGATCCTTTATAATTTTCTTACATTTGTTATGTATTCCCCCTTAATATTAGTGAAAATCATCAGTAAGTTTGAAAATGAATGATATAAGTGACTGAACTGAACATATAGTCAGTATAAGTTCAACCTTGAAGTTTTTTATTTCTTACCTTGCTAATCATATGTTTTATTAAATATCCTGAGTATTTCTTAGCTCTGTCACTCACATTGCTTCTCCTCCTATTCCCCTACAAAAGATAGAGAGAATACGAAGATTTTCTCTATTTTTGAAGTCAGGAGGCAGTCTGGCAGATAGTTTAGGTGTCCAAGCAGTATAATATTCAGTACATTCCCAATGATTTAAGATAATGTAACACTTTATTTTTTAAAAGATTTTATTTCATTATTTTTAGAGAGAAGGGAAAGGAGAGAGGCAGAGAGGGAGAGAGACATCAACGTATGGTTGCCTTTCACCTGCCTCCAGCTACGGACTTGGCTGGAGACCTGGCTTGCAACCTTGTTATGTGCCCTGTCTGGGGAATCGAACCAGTGACTTTCGGGTTTGCAGCTTAGTGCCTATCCACTGTACCACCAACCAGGGCTATTTTTATTTTAAATTTACTGGTAATGACTGAATATATTTTATGCAATTGATATCATTTCCTGCCTAGAACACTGAAAAATTTTGAGTGCTGGACATGTAGTAGTATCTACTTTTTTGTATTATTCAACAGTTTACATCTAATTATTAAATACTCAATAGAATATAAGAATTTGTTGAATATGCCTAAGATTCCATATTCTTTTTGTTTTTTTGGCAGGTGCCTTTACTAAAATTTAAACATTCAACTATACTTATATTTAATTTTTATCTGAAGTTTAATAGTTATCTATGTAACTTTTTATAGCAACAATGACCTAGAATCTCTGCTAAAGTTCACCTCACCACAATTCTGGACCCGGATTATGACTTTTCTTAATAAACAAGGCTTTTAAAAACTTAAAATTAAGTTATTATGACAGAGTTGATATATAGTTACAGTTGTGACTAGAACAACATGAGTTTACACTGCATGGGTCCACTAACATAAGAACTTTTTCAATAAATTCTTTATATGTATTTTGCCTTCCTTATAATTTTCATATAAATATTTTCTTTTCTCAAGCTTACTTTATTGTAAGACAATAGAACATAATACATATAGCATACAAAATATGTTAATCAACATGTTATCATTAAGGCTTCTGATTCAGAGTTAGGCTATTAATCTTTAAGAGTTAGGAGATTCAAAAGTTATATGTGAATTTTTTTACTCTAATCCTCACAATGTTTAAGGGTCAACTGTATATGTAAGAAGCAATGTATTTGCACTAATTGTTTCTCTCTCTCCTTTACATAATATGACACCATATTTTACATATTACAAATATTAAACATTTCATTTCTGACACATTAAATGAGTCATCACTGAAGAGTTCTTATCAAGCTTTTTAAAAATGTTTAAAAACAGTTCAAAATGGGGAAGGTAAAGAAGCAACTTTTTTTTTCTGTGAAATTATTTTATGTATGACTAATAATTTTTTAAATACAAAAATAAGTTACATTTGAAATGGATTACAGCAATCAAACCTTAGAGTGCAAAAGGGAGTTTATAATGGTATTATACCAGTTTCCTGTTTAATGAAATTTTAATTTTCTACCCAAGCAATATTGCCATTAGTGTAGAATTTTCAACAGTTGAGTGTTATAATTATTTAATTTTAGAAAAGCTGAATGCCATTTTTCTTCTTTGTTTAAGTCATTTATAAATACACACAAGAAGTCACACCGTGTTTTCCCACTACCAGGGTTCTTGTTGGAAATGCTGCAACTTCTTTGTACCTAAAAATATTTAATCCCAGAAGAAAAAAAAAGTGTAGGAGCACAGAATACAGAAAATTTTAAGACTGACTAGTGTATGTATTTTGATATTCTGTGTCCAGTGATATCCTATGTATTATTTCTTTTTTATATCTTTTGGTTTACCATTCTCTCTCAGTTTTTAAATCTTGTCCAGGAGAGAGCCCAGGTTCAGTTTATTCCTAAATGCAAAGTATACTAGAACTCTGGAGAACAGATGTGGGCTGGATTAATGATAAAGTTCTGATGAAAGCTGTTTAACAAATAGATGTTTCTTCTCTTTGTCTCTCCACTCTGCCTGTGTATCTTTCTTAGTCACTAAGTGTAGGAGTTCTGCAAACCAATTTATATTTAAGCTTATGAGTTCTTTGATCCTATGACAGTCACCTAACATTCTTTTCCAGTCTCCTTATTAGAATATAGGAAATAAACATTAACATTGAGGCTACCTCACAGAAGTATTATGAGAACTGGATCATGCAGTCTAATGTTGCTCAAAATTGAAGATTTCCCCCTTTAAAAAGAAACATATCTAGTATTTGTTAACGTGGTTAAGAGTAATTCAAAATGAGATTAAAGTCTGTATGTGTATGTCATATGTGCACTTCTGTAATCACAACATTGACAAAGTAAATACAAACAAAACAAAAATATCAATGTTATTCAAACCAACACTGATTTCTTATTACAAATGTTACTTTGTTGAAACTAAATTACCACTTAGAATATGACCTGCCCTGGCTGGTGGCACAGTGGATAAGGCACTGGCCTGAAAACCCAAAGGACGCTGGTTCAATTCCCAGCCAGGGCACATAACCAGGTTGCAAGCCAGGTCTCCAGCCAGGTCCATAGCTGGAGGCACGTGAAAAGCAACTGTACACTGATGTCTCTTTTCTCCTCTGCCCCTCTCCTTTCCCATCTCTCTAAAAGATAATAAATAAAATCTTTAAAAAAAAAGTTTTAATACTATCAAAAAAAAAATGATTGTCAAATCCAAATCCAAATCCTTTTGAGTTCAGTTCCCTGATGCCCCTGGATGTACCACTAACAATTGTTTCCTCCATGACTTTTCTACACTATCTACTGTACAGTATTTATCTTTGACTGTCCATGAACATCGTTGTGCTACTACGTTTTAAATCCAATTCTGTTCTTTTCATCAATATCCTGAAACAAACCCATAGTGTCCCATAATCATAAACAAGAGCAAGCACAGATGTCAAAATGACGAATTAGATGAATTATTGTTGAGAAGAGTAAAAACACTATGATGCAATGCCTGCCCCAAACACCTAACCAAAATATCCTATTAAGATACAGCAAGCCTCACAAACTGGAGAAGCATGTTCCTAGGCCATAAAATATAAGGGAATGAGCAGGACTACAGCCCCTGGGCTTCTGGGATTAAAGTTCAAAATCAGACAGAGACAAGAGGTCAGTTTTTCTGGGGCTATGAGGATTAAAAGTGCTCCCATAAAATGGATTTATAGAGCTATATCTACAGCTTAAAGCAGAGGTTGGTTGCCACAGCTCCTACTGCTCATTAAAAGGCACTAAAAAAAAAAGCTGTTACTAGGGAAGCCACTGACATGGAGTGGTGATATTCTGAAAGCAGGAGGACACATCTTCATGAAAGAGAAATGGCTCAAGCACCCTATCTGGTTGCTGGCCATTTACGTTACCTGCCTCTAAGTCAGAGCACCCAACTGTTACCATGAAAGGCATGGGACCCGGGGTAAGCAGGCAACCACCCAACTAATTAGCGTGAAAAGGGAAACATATAAGGGAATAAAAGAAGGGGAGGAAGAAATAGAACCCACAACTCAAAACCAGCCTGGAAGCTACCGTTTCAAAACCAGATGGAGAAACATGATAGCAAGAAAAATTGTTTTCAGCTCTTGAATTTGCTCAAAATGAAGTGTTTATATGAATAAAACTATAAAACATGTTAAGGCCCTGGCTGGTGTGACTCAGTGGATTGGTGCCAGCCTGCAAACCCAAAGGTTGCTGGTTCAATTCCCAGCCAGGGCACATACCCAGGTTGCAAGCCAGGTCTCCAGCCAGGTCCATAGCTGGAGGCAGGTGAAAGGCAACTGTACATTGATGCTTCTCTCCCTTTCTTCCTCCCTCCCTGCCCTTCTCTCTAACAATAACAAATAAAATTGTTTTTAAAAAATTTAAAAACAGCTTGTCCTCTTTAAACACACAAATGATAATTTTATCAAATTTTTAAAAAGGAAACAAACAGAGATAATAGAAAAGCAGGTAGCGAGGAAAGAAACCCATAAGAAAGCTTTATTAGTTTTTAAAATGTCATTGTTTTTTCAATGACAGGTATCCCATTTTTTCCCCTAAGAAATCTTAATAAAGAAGCATGTATCACTAAAATAAAATTTTTAAAAACAATAAAAATACCAAACTCTACATCCAACAGGCACTGTTGGGAAGAGACTTACTGAATTTGAGACCAATGGTGAGGAATTTACTTAGAACACAGCCTCACACCACAAGTACATAAATATTATTTTAAAAAATTAAACCAACACAACACATGGAGTGGAGGCCCCAGCATAGATATCTGATGAGTGTCTCAGAAGAATAAAGCAGAGAGAATGGACTAGAAACCATATTTGAAAAAAGTAAATGGTGATATTTTCCAGAATCAAGGAATGCAGTGGACTCTCAAAAGAAAATCATCTAATGTGAACCATCGGAAGAAATGTATCAATTATGATGGACTTAGGCTCCCTGTGATTAACTGGGCCCATGTTCCATATCAAAGTCAAGCACGCATTCATGGACAGGGGCCTCCTATGACTCACTTTACCAGGAAGAACCACAGGTTGAACTGGGTTTCCCACACCCTGGCTCACATGCTTATACTGAATCAATCACTGTGGGGCAGAGGAGGGTGGTATTTCTTGTTCCCTCAATGCCATCCTATGGCCCAATCAATAGGCTGTGACC
Source organism: Noctilio leporinus (assembly GCA_004026585.1). NCBI lineage: Eukaryota > Metazoa > Chordata > Mammalia > Chiroptera > Noctilionidae > Noctilio > Noctilio leporinus. Next base: position 20,824 of record PVIW01000057.1, on the reverse strand, counting down.
TGCTGACCTGTCCTGACCAATCAGAACTTTACAAAATGCATTCTTATTTGCATGTACATATACTGGCCAATCCAATCAATCCAATTTGGAAACTGTGTTTATATGAAGTGGGCTGATAGAGGAACTATGAGTAGAAAGGTTTTCTGTAAAAACCAACATCTGCATTGTTGTCTCCACAGAACACACAAGTTTCTACATGAGGCTACTTCTCTCTGGTTTACAAGCTGATGTGTGTATCAAGGCTCTCCTTTTCCACTCTGGTGTTTTTGTTGGGTTTTGCTTACAGTGGCATGGATATTCTGATTCAGAAAGCACTCCATGTACTGAACAAGAAAAATAAACAAAAATGCCCACCTAAACATGATAGAGAAACTGCACACATCAATGGTGAACTAAAAATCTTAAAAGCCAGAAAAAGATGGCCTTAACTAGGAAGGAAAACAATTAAACGAGGACAATTTCCTTATCGATAGAAATAAGTGGAAGAAAAGCCTTCACAATCTTGAGAGAAAAGAAGTGTCAGCCTAAAATATTACCTCTAGCTAAACCATTCATACAAAGATTAATAAGAGTTCATCACATTTGACAACATGGATGTATCTTGAGAATATCCTGCTAAGCAAAGTCAGTCAGATGGAAAAAATCAAGAACCATATTATTTCCCTCATATGTCAGACATAAAACTAAAAGAAACAGTAAATAAACAAGATAAACAAAAACTCACAGACACAGACAACAGTATGGTGATTACCAAGTAAGAAAGAAGCGTGGAGGGAAGGAGGTGATAAAGGGTAAAAGGGGTCAAACATACGGTGACAGAGAAAACTTAACTTTGGGTGGTGAACATGTAATGCAATATACAGATGATATATTATTTATTCTATAATATATAGAATTGAACACCTGAATCATATAATTTTATTTACCAATGTCACCCCAATATATTTATTTTAAAATTACATTTTAAAAAGATTAGTCATGTCTTTTGGTGCTGCAATGCAACATATGTAATTGTCCTTCTGTAGTACATTAATCTAAGAGGAACAAAATACTATGTTCTTTTTAGTGCTGTTCTTACTAAATATAGAATTTTTTCCCTCTCCCTATTGGTACATTGTCCTCTGGGGAAATATTTTTAGCTAGGTTCCTATCATTACATACAATATTATAGGCTAAAGGACTTTCTTTTGCAACTGTCTGCACAGGTACAATAAACAGAACAATCTCTTGTCTTATTTAAATACTTTTATATAATAGATATTTGTGTTCCAGGCAGAAGTTTCAACAGGGATCATGAGATACCCATAGCCCTGTCTCTACAGAGCTTAATGTCTAAGGGAGAAAATCAGGCATGGAAGGCAACAATTGTAATAAACACCGTGCACAGGGTGAAAATTAGTTAACTACAGAGAACAATGGGAAGACTAAACAGGACAATTAACATGGTTATGGGATTTCTAGAGATCAACCCAAGGATGGTTTTCCAGCTCTTACATCAGAGGGCACGTGGCCTTTGAGAAACCAAACATAGTTGAATATAATTGGATTCTGAAGCTGGAGAATTAGTACCCTCAGAAAATATAGTTAATGCAAAATAGGTTTGTGAGCTAGTTTAGACTAATAGCCACAGAGAAGAAGGTCAAGTAGCATGCTGTTAACTATCATGGAAATTGCTTAGACTAAGGCTATTAGACTGCAGGCAAACTACATAAGAGAGCAGAAATAATACTAGCATACAATGCGTGAGAGCTGTAGACATATAAAGCTTCCACCCCTGCACACAAGATACCCTATTGGCTAGCACTGTTAAGATGGTTTTCAGCCCACAAACCAAATGACCAACCCACCATCTTCCTGGGAGCAGAGAAAGTGACACCAAAGAGGGAAACAGCCAACTGGAAGGTGAACATGAATTGCTTATCTCATCAAGAACCAGTCAGCGAGCCCCACCACCCCAAACCCTTCCTTGTGGTTCCCCCCTCCATAAAACCTCTTGTATGTACACCACCAAAATTGTGGGCTTTTGAGCAGTAGCTGTTCTGTTCTCCTGCGGGGTGCCATTCATAATTAAATAGCCAACAGTTCTCCCCTGCAAAGCCTGGTGTCTGTTCTCAGTTGATGCACTGAACACACAGGTGGGCATATGCCATGTACCATGGACATTCTTGATTTGCCTAGTTTCAACCCTGGAGCACAAGATGAAGCAATGGTAACAGATAAAGCTGCCAAAACCAAATGACACAATGCCTATTAACCATTCTCTAAATACAATAGCTCGATTAACGTGAACTACAATCAAGTGAATTTCTGGGTGTCATACTACACTTGTGACACTGGTCATTCTAGGTTTGGTTCCTCTAAAAGGTACTCAATTATTCTCATCTTTACCTCTCTATATGTTTATTTGGAATGCCTACAGAATCTTTTTGTTTTTTTTTTTTTTTTGTAAATTTCAACTTGTTAAATGCATTCCTGTTATTTCTATCATTCAAGGGATCTCTGGAACCTGACTTGTCATTCTATGTGTTATACACACTGTTGTTTCATTTAAATTTCCCAGTCTGTTCACAAAAAATACAGCAGATTTTGTCAAATTCCTCTAACAAACTGTATTTGAGAAACCACATGTATGTCTAGTAATCTATTTTGGTTCAGAGATATTTAAAGAGGTGTTTTATGTTGTCTTAAACATGATGCAGACCTCAGCTCCTTAAAACATGAGCCTTTGTGGATGAATGTTTGGGGAATCTAAACATATCTTTCTGAGTACAAACTTAATTCTATGCCTTTACTTACTCATTTTAAAAGTGGGTTCATTCTCACCATTTAGTTTTATGTTTTACACTCAATAGAGAAAAATTATTCAGCCTTTTAGGGGAAATCACACTAATCAATATCCTTTAACATAGCATGTTGAGTTAAATACCTTCTATATCCAGATATGTATTTTACATTTCTCTTAGTTTTTTTCTACTAGAAGACGGCTCATTGCTTTGTCACTTGTGATGAGGGGCATCTGGATTAAGACTATGGGAGATAACATGTACAAACTATTGAATTTCAAAAGAAGACTCTTGGATGGAGAGCCTATGATTTTACACTTACTTCTCTGCATGGTTATGGCACGCCAAATATTTTTCTTTATTGCCTTTTCATTTTTACTGGAACTTTTTTCATCATGTCAATTCTGAGAATATTATAATCCTATGAAACTTTGCAATTTATAGTTCCAGGAAAGAAAAATCTCATATATATATATATATATATATATATATATATATACACACACACACACACACACACACACACACATATACACACACACACACATTATATATATATATATATATATATACACACACACATACATATATATATAAATCCTACAACAAACCTCATCAATAATTCAGTCAAAAATAAGTATATTCACATCCCCACTTCAAGTAAGCTATATATGTTATATAGGTATGCATACATAAAATCAACTTATATTAGAAGGGAAGTATAATTTTGACTGCAAAAACTTCATACACTGACCCCTTTACTAAGGTTCTCTATGCATTTAAATATAATTCAATTTCTAATTGAATAATTTCTAAGAACATACTTGTAACACAGGATACACTAAAATAATTTAAAACACCCTTAGGTCAAAATTAATGAAATAAAGAAAATAGGTAGAGCCCTGCAAATGAGTTAATTATGGGAGTGGGGAGAGGGGGGCATCTTTCGTAAAAGATTCTTTTATATTTTATTGTTAAGGCAAGGGAAAGAAACTAAATGGATGGCAGAAAAGTAACAAGTTTCTGTCTTAACCTTGAAACTTGAGGGACTGCAGAATGCCAGATTTGTGCCATATGTTTCAGCTCCTGACAGCATTATGTGTCTTTACCACAACACCATCTGTGCTGCTATACCTGAATGGGGACAGTGGCTGGGAATGGAGAAAAATAATGAACTCCTGCAACATAATTTTTTCCCTTGAGCTCACACAGCTGGTGATAGATGCTTTACTTCAATCTGAAAAGCACCACTTAAGTCTTGAATGACTACACATCGGAATATCTTTGACCTCTTCCTGTGGGCTATTTATATCCTGCAAGTGTGAAAATTAAAATTTTCATTTAAAAATGTTTACATAAGTTGATATAAATATTGGCATAATACCTTTGGAGTTTTACCTTTCTTGATTTTTGTAGCAGCCCTTATAGGTACAAAAAGCAAAGACCATGTCTACATGATGACAGAAAACTTAAAAGTAGGTAGTAAAAGTTGATTCTGTTGGCTCTGGATATATATAATCATATAGTTACATATACATAACTTTAATACTTATTACTTATTTACTATTGAGCGTGGATTTAACCCTTGATTTTTTATGATCATTTTTTCTCTATTAGAAGAATTATGACACCTACCATCCTAGAGTTGCTGGAAGTTTACAGTTAATGTATATTAAGAGTATAATATACTGTCAAGTTCAAAGTAGACAATGATCAATTATCTCAGTCATCCTAAAGGAACCCTGTCATACTTTTCAGTCTTCAAATAAGAATATCCTAATAGTCTTGTTTTAACTTCACCATATCTGTCATATGGATTGTGTGGCCAATGACCTACCTGAGAGGTGAGTAAATATTTCAAATTTTATCCCTAGGAAACATATGTTTACATTTTTTAAAGGAACTGATTCTGTTTTACAAACCATCCAATATGTTACTTGTTGGTTATATGTCTATCATTATATTAACTACAGCCAAAGATAATACTAAACTGAGAGAAGTGATTCTTTAGTCCTAAAATTCTTAGATAGCTGACCAAAAGAGATGTAAACATTTTGTAAAAGAGAAACTAAAACCCTCTTCTGGTCAATACATAGGAAGGAAGCAGGTAGTAGGAACAAAGAAAATAGGGAAGGGACAAAGAGGGAGTGTACCCATAAATAGGAAGGTTAGGTCTAGCCCATGGCATGCGTGTAGAGGGGTAACTCAATGAACTTGTTCACCATATCCTCTTGAAACATATTCAAAAGCATAGAGCCTCTGTACCTTCTAGTTGTAAAATGAAAATCTTTTATTCCTACTCCTGGTAAAAGAATTTCAGGCATTGACAAACAAATAGGGAGATTATTTTTTGCTCCAGTTGATGGAAACCTAGTGCCAATTATACTAGGGGCATCAGATTTGATCCATACACTGGTACTGACTTCTCAGGATTACGAGGAATTTCACTGTGTCCTATCAAAGCTAACAGTGGGCCTCTTCCTCTTAACCTATCCCTCCACTCCCTTCTTTACCCAAAAAGCACAGTATGAGGGCACTCAAATCCTTTCCTTTTCAATGGTCCTCTTCTCCAATTCCTTTACCCTCAGAGGCTCTGATTTTATGTGTTCAGCCAAGTAACCTTTTTCCTTAGTAAATCTGTGGTATTTTTATGCCATGACCATACTTCTCCATTTCACACAACTCTCTGTTGCTTTTAATTTAGTAATGTACAACAGTAAATATATGACATATGTAGCATTTAGGCATATATTATCTTTAAGAGAATTTGGACCAGCCTGTGAACCCAAAGGTCGCTGGTTTGATTCCCAGCCAGGGCACATAACCAGGTTGCAAGCCAGGTCCATAGCTGGAGGCAGGTGAAAGGCAACCATACATTGATGTTTCTCTCTCTCTCTGCCTCTCTCTCTTTCCCTCTCTCTGAAAAACAATAAAATCTTTAAAAAAGAGAGAGAATCTGGAGACTTGCAATAATGTGATAAAAATAAACAATACCATCGCTGCCCCAAAGTGGTTGATATGCACAAAGTCAACAGAGAAGTTTATAACTGAAATGAGAACTGAAGTCTTGAGTGTACCAAACCATATATGATGATAGAATAAACAGCTATTAGTGTGTTATCTGCTTCATGTGTGCTTGGCAGTGCAATAAGAACTTCATAGGCATTATTTCTACCCTTGATAACAATTATAAAATCTGTGCACATTAATACACCAATTTTGTACATGAAGAAGCAGATTCATTTTAGAGAATTTCCCTGAGGTCACACAGATAATAAGTGACAGAGTTATCATTCTAAACAAGGTTTGTGTGACAATAAATCTTCTTTAAAGGCACCTTTAGGCATAGAAATCAAGCAAGGCTATGATGGGTGCACTAATCTACAAATAAACAAGAAACCTAATACCAAGAAAGGTATTATGTTAATGTCCCTTAAATTTATGAAAATAAAAAAAGGGGGCAGAAAAATCAGCAATAACCTCTTTCCATTTAAAATAAAAAGTCAATAAAAAAGCTTTTAGATTTTTAAATAAGAGAATTTTTGCCATGATTACATAAAGCTCCCACCGAAACATTGATTCAGTCTGTTAAATTCATAATAGGACACTGTCCTCAAAAGTCATTCTCTGTGATATGCACATAGATAAGATGGAGTAAAAAAAATACTCAGAGACCCTTTATAAGCTACAAATACATCTGTTAATAATGGTTTTGATTGAAATCATTACATGCAGATGTGTACCTACCCATTTAAAGATTATATTACATACTTATTATGTATTATCAAATGAATGCCCATGCAGTGGTTCATGTAAGCAAGCCTTTCTGTGCTAAGCAGATCTCTGCTTAAATCTTTCCCTCCTCTTGACTGTGAATCCCACTGGCTTTTGCTAAAAAACAGTATTAGACTGAATAGGTATATGTGTTTGATGTAATTTCTATCCTTGTAAAAAACAGTTATTGCGCATCTGAAATTGCTACTTCTCCTCTCTGATATTACTGTCATTTTATGTTGTGCTGTATAATTAAGTTACTGCAACACACAGGCATTTGGTAGAGTTTCCATTTCCTACCTATGGCATATTTTTACTCCATACGATAAATTAACAGTTTGAAAAATCTAAGTTTAAATTCCAGCTATTTTTAGGGAGCCCTTTCAACTCTGGAGTTTTATGAATGTTAAGGAATATGGTACTTACATATTAGATTAACCTAGATAGTGTAATGTTGCTATTTTCTGCATCTAGTTTTTAAATTGTAATTAAAAAGAAGCAACTTAAATACTTTACAACACTTTACAAAATTCCACCTGGCTAAGAAAAATCACCAGAAAAATAATATTGAAATTTTAGGTAAAATTATAACCATCCTAGATTGCCATAATATTATGATTATAGAGAATCTGTGATAATACTTTGCAGGGAGAGGCAGAAGAAGAGAGAAAGCTATTTGGATTAAAAAGCTAGAATAAAGAAGGAAGTACTTGATATCACCTTGTATTTTAGGACAGAATAATGATATAATTATATAAGCTTTGTCTCCCAGCTTTACCTCTATACATCATTATTAATTATCATCATTATCATTATTTTAGCACTTTGTCTAATTTGGCAGTTGATTCCAGAAGAGGTCTGTGGTTATTTTAAGCTCTTCCCCATTTATATACCTTTCGAGTTATCTTGTTTGTCTCCATCAACTTAAAAAGACACATTAATACTTGAAGAACTGGCAGTAGTAGTGTATGAAGGGTATTCCTGAGTTGGATTTTGTTCAGTTTTGATTGTGGTATTTTGATTTAGATGCCCTGTGCTTCCACTGCTTTGTCCCAGCTTCCTAGACTAGCCTGATGAGACTACTTGCCAAATTCCAGTAGGAGCCAGTACCTGCCGCCTGTTACAGGTGAAGAAACTCAGAGCAATTTACCCAAGATTGAAATGATGGTAAGGATCATGGCAGAGTCTCAGAACTTTCTTACGTTTCTGTGCAGAGATAAAAGATGCCGTTGCTCCTGCTAACAGCAATCACAAGTGACATCAGGAACACCTGGTGAATCTTTGATTAATAGTGCCTGTTACAGGTGAGGGACAGAGAAATGACAGCAAGCCACGGGTCGAGTTTCTGTCTCTCCATCCAAGTTGCGTTCCCCTATACTTCTCAAAGTGCCATTTTGTACTTTGAATCGGAAGAGAGACTATGTATTTCCCTTAAAAGACTGCAGTAAATGCTAAGCTTTTTAATGTTTCTTATTTTGTCTATTAAAAAAAAGAAAGAAAAGATTGTAAAATTGGATTTGACTCCAAATTATAACATTGATTATTTCATTTGGAAAAAGAGCATGTGTCTTCTGATGCAAAATAATGGACTGAGCAATGAACTATGAATGTGCCATCAGAGGAATTAATAAGAGCTTTTGAAGAGCTGTAAGTCCATGAGTCAGAATAGCTTCTTTTGGAATCTTTTCATCACAGAGCTATAAACACCACTTTTTTAAAAAGTAATTGAAAAACAGTAAATTCACCACTTTTAAAAAACACTACTTTTTTAAAAGCAATTGAAAAACTGTGTAAACCAATAAGTTTAATAATCTAGATTAAACCGGTAACGTAAAGTTTTTAGATTTCCAAGAATACATCTGTCATAAAAATTAAGAAAGAAAGAAAGAGAAGATTTGGGTATACTCCATAAATAGTATGCAGGCCAGATATCTTTAAAGATGAGAATTTTCAAAATCTATACTGTTGAACTAGAATATAAAATAGAAAAATCTGTATTTAGTTTAGAGAAATAAAGTTCAAAGGAAATGCATATGCACATAAAAACATGTAAAAATGTAAATTATATAAATACAAGTATCAGTAAGAGTTGTACTACAGAATGTTAAATTAATAAGACACAGATACAAGCTAGAGCTCATTCCAGGAATTAAGGGATGAGAAAATATCTGGAACTTTGTTAAAACATTAAAATAAAATGAAAACTCATAATCATCTCACTAAATGCAGAAAAAGTCATTAATATTGAAGTTATTCCTGATCTTTTTTGGTAGTAAGTTTAGAATGGAAGAAATATTTTTTAACTTGTGAAATGTCATCTATCAGAAATCTATAGCAAATACAGATTGATTTTTATGGGCATTTCTACTAAAAGTATTATTATTACAAGGACATTTGCTATCAATCTTTCCTAATATATTACAGCTGCAGATTAAGATATTGGTACTAGAAAGAAAAATATTAATTCCTAATACTAGTATCTCCCCAAATGATAGATTTTAAAAAACTAATAAATATCAGAATATTTACTACATACAAGGTTAATGTAGGCAATATTTCCTACACAAAGATATTTATTACATTATTTACTGCATGAGCAAAAAGAATGCAGAAAAATATCCCATGAGAAAATAACTAATTTTGTATAACATGCCATGGAATCTTATGGAGCCTTTAAAAGAGAAGAAAATTAATCTGCATGTACACATATGAACTTTTGCTCATTCCTATGTGTGTGACTATATCTATATATGTCACTGGGTGAGTATATATGAATATTGACATAGATTTTTCAAATGTATGTATGTATGTTTGTCTAATAACGCTTCACTTCTTCTTTGAGTAAAGAGTTCTTTAGGTTGTATTGATCCAGGTCTTCACATTCACATGGCAGCCAGCAAAGTACCACCCCAAACAGCATTTCATGGTTACTAGGTTTTCTGCACATGACTCCTCTTCTAGTAAGTAAAGCCCCATATTGATATTGGGACTGGTGGAATCAACTGCATAAACACAAAGAGAGAAGTACTTGTTCTCTTAGGCAAGAGAGCAACACTTGCCCCAAGTCCAAGTGTTACCACTACTCTTTATCCCCATTCGTCTGAATTATTCCTCTGGCGTAGCACGATGTGTAATTCAGTGCACAGCCTGGTTGAACTCCCCTTCCAAATTTCTATTCCTAACTAAAGTGAAAGCTCATTCTTGATGCCTACTATTCACTAAACAAATGCTGTATGTTAATGCCTCTGATACTTTCACCATTATCTTCTTTCAATAATATTCTCTCTCTTTTTTTTTTTTTTTTTTTTGGTATATTTGTCATAATACAGAACATTGTCAATACATCTCAAAAGAAAACTGCCCTATGAAGGTTTCACAATCTTCCTCAACCCAGCAGAAATGCTGCTCTATTTTCCTATCTCGTGCTGGTAATTTACTTATACTGGGGAAGCACTTAATATTAGGTTACACTTTATTAAATGTCTGTCTGTCTTCCCCTTAAATTGTGAACTTAATTGGGCTCTTGATATTGTTTGTCCCCTAGGTCAGTGCCAGAAGCATGCCACCATCTATCCTGCAATTTTGTAATCACCAATACTTAAACATATTGTTTATGGTATATCTATTTCATGTTCCATTCAAATATTGATATAAGGGAGTAAATTGATCACCTTCTTAAGATATTTATCACCGACTGTTAAATGTAGGTCAAATTGTCACATTTATTGGTAAGTTGTCAGATAATTGGCAACCCTATAATGAACTTGAACAGCATCACATTTAGCATGGCGCTAATATGAAAGCTCATTCTTCACTAAAATAAATCTCAATTATCTAGCCTTTCACCTACATGTTCCTCAGTGCTCTGCAAACCATTTCATATTATGGCAGCAAGATTGTCACTCATGCTTGTAGCTCACATAGGAGCCTAAAAATAAGCCAAGCACAGTTGCAAGTGCATCCTGTCCCATTTATATTGGAACTACCTTTTCCTTCTACATCTCTTATTGCTTTTTTTTTTTTTACTGTAGTTACCTTTGCTTCTCTCTCTCTCCCCCCTCTTCTCCCCTCTCCCCTGCCCATCCAACCAATCTGGCTCTTTTTCTCTATCTTACCCCCTACATCCATTCTGACATTCTCAGATCAGGTCAAGCTGAACTTGCTTTCATAGAATTTTTGCTTATAAAACTCTCTTTTTAACCCCAATAACATATCCATTTACTTAGTCATCCAGACCCTTCTTAATTTCTTTATCACTATTGCTTTTTATGCTCTCAGTACTTATTTTTACTTCTCGCAATGTCTAGCTTACCACAGTCTGTTAATTAGTTCACCTATTGTATTGTGAAACTCCAGAGGCAAAGTATAAATTTCAATTCATAGCTTACATCCCCCATAATAACTAGCTATGTCTTCAAAAATAGAACACTCTGTGTTACAGAAGCAACTGCTTAGCCTTGCTTTATGCTTCAAGACTTATTTTTCGATTAACAGATATTTACTGCATACCAAGCATTAAGGCTAGAGCAGAACTGAATAAGACAAAGGCAGTACTTAGGTAGCTTAGTGTCAGAGACAATTCGAATGATAAACAGAACATTAAGTATTAGCAAACTGTTTGAAAAGATGCTTTCAAAGTGTTTAGAAAATGAAGTCTTTCACTAGGTAGTTACTATATTATTCATTGAAATGCATCAATTACCAACAAAATTGAATCTAAAAATCAGACTATAAATTCCAACGTGATTCACAGTGACCTTGGATAACATCCTTGTAATATCTCCATTTGACTTTGTGAAATGAGGATGGTCATTTTCATAATTGACTAATTCCATGATATTGATGGTAGTTAATGTGTTGTTTTAATTCATTTAGGAGAATTTAAATTTCAAGTGGAAGTGCTTTGTTACACAGATGTTCTTTTGTTATTCCCTAAATTATTCAAAGAAATACAATAGTACATACCTAATGAGACTGTAATGTATTCACAAATGAGAAGGAAATAATTGTTCTTCTTGTTTTATTTTAAAAAATGGTCCTTTATCAATGCAATACTTGTCTCATTAGGAAAGCAAATATCATTCTTGCTGATTTATTTCCTCCAAAAACTGATGATCACAACTGGTGGATAAGAAAATTATTTTATTTTGCCAATTTTCTTAAAGTATTTATTTTTAGGTGAAAAGGTGATTTCTATAATCCATAACCTGAAGAGACACTTATACTTAAATTGCTTATATTTACATCAGTGTATTACATGGAAGCAGGCTCTTCATGATTATTTTTCATATGCCTTACTATAATTATTGTCTAGTGTTCATTGAGGATTTGTTATTTTCCCAAAATGTGCTAAATGCTTTCAATGAACCCTCTCATTCAATTCTTAACAATAGCCTTATGTTTTAGAAATTCCAATAACCTCTATTTTTACAATACCACCGGAACAACTAATGCTTAGTTAGAAGAAAAATCTACCTGAAGCATTTTATGGTTAGGCTCTCTGTTAAGAGAAGATACATCCCCTTCTATAAATGATTGCATCAGAGATTAACTGCCCAAAGTTTTGGGGGAAAGGTAATAGAGGGTTTTTTGCAAACTCTGGTGGGATCTTCCCCTCCAGCCCGCTTGCCAGAAGGGACTGTGGCTACAGACCAAAGACATCTTTTGGAAAACAGTGAACGGAAACAGATGTGAGGAGAAGCTCTGGAAAATGAGGTATGTTAGAGATAAAAGTGTGAACACATGTTTACCTGGGATTCAAACATATCAAAACTACATGACCCTTCTGAATTGGAAGGTTTGGACCAAATTTTACATGATTTTTCTGGATCAATATTGATAACTTATTATTTAAAGGATCAGGAAAAAAAAAAAAACCTTTCTATATCTAGAAATGTCATTATTTTGAGTTTAACCCTTAGATATCATGTTTACGGAAGTGTTTTCTTTTATGTAAGGGATTTTAGAGTAGGTAAAAAGTCATCATTCATACATTCATATCCCTGTTAACAATTCCAGAACATAATGCTTTTAGTCACTAATTCCTTTCTTTAAGGTTTGAATGAAGGCTATTGACCTGTGTACCAAAAAAAATGAAGACAGGACATTCAGGGTCATAACTAGGTGACATGATTTCTCCACCAACTTAAAGTAGAAAGCAGATTCCCAAATGAATACTTAGTTACAGATGCATAAAGTCTCTGTTGTCATGGTTTGTCTTTCATTCTTTTTGTGGGTTATTTTACTTAATATTTTATAAAGCTTTCCTTTTCTTTGTTTTGGTACATCTGCTAAAGGATCCACAACAAAGATTTCTACAAATTGCTTAAATATCATTATTTGAAATGTTTTTTAAACTTAATTTGCTAAAAAAAAAAAAAAAAAAAAAAAATGCAATGCAGAATCTGGCAAACACCCTTGGTCAGTTACTTTGGAAATTAGGCCTCAAGTTTCACAAACTAAAAAGCCAACATCAAATATGTGTGGTGGTCGTTATTCATTCCAACTTAACATGTTTCTGCCTGTGTAATGCTAGATTTTGAATCATTACTGAAAGAAAATCTTGCATCTTTTCTAAAGGCACTATTGTTATTATTAAATTTAAAAAACTGCCCCCGAAATCTTTCCTACATCTATGTCGCCAAATATCGTAAAGAAAGTAATACGTTTCTAAGACGCTGTTTTGATTCAGAGTAAATTTAATTGCCTGACGATCTCAGCTGGTTTCTCATCTTGTGGTTTTTTCCTTCAGTGCGAAGCTATTAGTGGGAAGATCCCCCACTGTTAATTATGCCCCTTCTTAATCATTAAAGGTACTTGAGTGGACATTGGCATCATAATCAGGCCTGGAAGAAAAATGCTGCTTCGCTTCTTTGTTAGCGACTTGGTCAGTGACCTATGGAGACCTGTTGAACTTGAACCACATCCCTTACGGCTTCGAAAGAGATAATGGTATTATGGAAGCACATTGTTGGTGCTTGCTTTTCATATCCCCATGATTGTTAAAAATAAAAAGTATACCAGGATAGAAAACAATGAAATCAGAAGTTTTGATTATCTGAAATACACAAAACATGATTTTGGAAATATTTTTATGCTACTAAAAAAATAAAATTATGGGATAGATGAGTTGTTGTCTTATGTCACTGAAACAAAAAATATATAAGGGAAACTAGGTTAACAGATGTGGCTTGTTTTATTTCTAGGAGACTTTTAAAAGGTATACTCCCTTGTTACATTTCTCTATTGCATAGTAATTAAAATATAAATGTCCAAAAGAAGTGAAAAGAGAATGACTTAGAATGTATGATTTTTGAATTGTCCTGTACTGTAGATTGGGCTTAACTTCTTCCCAATCAACTCAGTATTGACTTGAAATGATGATGTCACAAAAATCTTTTTGCAGTGGTTAGCCATCCATACTTAGGATTTTTGAACACCAGTGACCTTGTTAGTCATTGAAAATATGGATATGAATAATTCCTATCTGAAGATGGAAATTTGTGATATGGATCTTGAATGATTGATAGGTAACTTTTATCAAGTGGAGAATGCATTGCAGGTAGAAGGCATATCTTATATAAAAGTCAGAAAAGGAGAAAAGAAAAACAGATTATTGACAAACAGCAATTGGATTGCATTGGCTTATAGTTCGTAACACTAAGCTGATGAATTAGATAAAAGTAAAATTGACCCTATCTTACCAAAGTTTCCAAAATATATCTATGCATGCTTCTTTATGTGATTATTCACTTTCCCATGAGAACTGTATTTTAAAACTACTTTCTTTATGTGGAATAAGTGTTTAAAAAATTCTTAGCTGTTACTTTGGGGGGAATGGGTAGGTGGGGAGGGGGAGAGAGGGGAGCAAAAAGGGAATGGATGTAATACACCACCAATAAAATTTTTTTAAATTCTTAGCTGTTGAAAATAACTTCTCACTTTCACTATCTGTTTTTGGTATTTTTGAATAGCGCTGGCAAATTCAGAGAACAAAGTTTAAAATGCTGAAATAATGATCACTGCAAATTAACTCAATAAAGGAACTCATTAATCTGTTTTTGGGTTGTTGCCATTGCAAGAATGCTCTATTCCTGTGTTTTTATTAATACTGTTGACTAGCTAGAACAGGTGACATTTTATCCCCTTAGGCCGTCCATTAGCCAAATGAAGGGCCATCTGGAAAGGGATTCTGTTCTTTGAAAAATGTGACAGGACTGATGGCTTTTTAACTGCTAGTCATCTATGATTGCTGGTAAACACTGGAAATTAGAGTTGATCCCTCAGAATTAAGAAGTTACTCAAGTACTAAAAGATAAAGCAGGGGAACACCTTTTAGCCAGATGTGCCCATCAATTCAGATTTTTAAAAAAAAAAGAAAAAAAGCCTGTCTTAAGTTTACTATTTTAGAAGTCATATATCAAGAGTAGTGTGACAAAATAATTATTTTGGATGACTGTAGTTTAATGGGAGATGTAAAGAATTTTGTGGCAGTAAAATACAAGGAAAATACCTTGAAAACTTCTACCTGAGATAAGTGATACTACGGGGATAATAAGGTATATTCATTATGATACAGTTTGTTGGCAATTTCCCCAAAGTGCTGTTTTATAATTTTGGTGCTCAGATGAACAGAAGGGAATGGCTTTGATGGCTGGCTCCCAACAGCAGTCCATTCAGAGTCTCTTCATAATCACCGTTAAAGGGTCTCTAACAGCACCATGTTAGAAGGATTTCAGTGGTCATTTCAATGAAGCCTTCATTTTTCATATGAAGACTCTGCATCCCAGAGAGAGGCTAGGGAACTTGCATGAGTTTACAATTTAGTGGCCAGAGTGGCAATTTCTCCTAAAGGAGAATCCAAAGAAACAAATATTTCTATCACAATGGTCCTCATAGTAATTCCTGAATTAGACACTATAAGGATCAATGTTCAGTTTGATTTGGTTTGGTTTGGTTTTACTCAATGAAATTGGGAATGTATATTGAGTCAACTTTTCCATGCAACTTAAAATGATTAATATGTGGGGATAGCCCAAGAGGGGGAAGGCATTAAGAAGTACAAATTAGCAGTTACAAAATAGTCAGGGGATGTAAAGTACAATATATGGAGTATAGTTAATAATATCCTAATAATCACATATGGTGCCAGATGGCTATTAGACTTATTGGAATGATCACTTCATAAGGTGTTATATAAATGTCTAATCACTATGCTGTACACCTAAAAGTAATATAGTATTGTATGTCAACTGCAACTTTAAAATAAATGTAAAACAGGTTACAGAAGTCACACATCTGGGGCATAAATCTATCCCTTCTAAAAAAATCTAAATTTTAAGCACATATTCATTTAAACATATTACTAAATAGTTGCTTCATCATAATTCACTTTTGTACTTACTAATGTACAACCACTGGCATGTTAAGAGTACAGAAATTATTTTTTTTCTTGGAAAATTGATTTCATACGTAAAATCTCAGAACTGCCTAATGAACCTTTGGTTGAAAATTTTTGTCTTTCAATGTTGTTGCACCAGTAAGTTGGCTCCCATTTACTAACATGTATTAAAATCTCATGTATAGGCGTCCTATACCTCGTGCTTAGAAGAAAGAAAAAGAGGTCAAACTCTCCCTGGAAGGCCCACCCTGAGCATCTATAATCTTACACCTTTTCCATCCCATCACCTCCATGGCTGCTCAGGGAAGTCCCTTCCAAGAACAGATCTTGAAATCCTTTTTCTTCCTAGAATCTGTCATACGTTTCCTTCCCAGGCAGGACAAAAGTCCTTTCAATGTCCATCACAGCCCTGTGTGGCCTACCCTTTGGGAAAATCCTATTTCCCACCATGTTATCCCTTCCCTTTATACTGTTAGTTTTTTCAGGCCCCAAACACAGTGAACCAAATCCCCCTGACTAGAATGTTCTTTCCACTTTCATTTATCTAGTTCACTCAATCGGCAGCACATCCTTGTCCACAGAGAACTCTTTTCTAACCTCCCTAAGCGTAAACCTCAGCTCTCACGGAACCACGTAGCTCTGCTTCCTAGTACTTCCTACAGTCACAATTTTGCACACATGCACACAATGATTGGATGGCATTTTTGCTCTCTCCGCTAGAAAAGAAGCTCACGGAGGACAGAAAACCTGCTCATTTCTGTCCACCAGTGTCAATGCGGAGCTAGCTGATTGGATGACTTACCTTCCTGTAGCTACATTTGTATTCTTACTTCGTGAATTAGAAAACTGAGACTTAAAATGTGTGCACTGCATGTGGTCTCAAAGTGGGTGTCCATTGACCCTCTGTTTTGTTTTTCTTCATGCTTATTCTTCAGAAATACCCAATCACTTAACTTACTCTCCTACTTCAAATGAGGTTATCATTTTAGTAACCTGATTTTTCACATTTCCTGGGCCCCTCTCACAACTGCAAAACACTTCGATGATATTATATCATGTTCCTAACATTAAACTATTTTACTCTCCCTCTCAGAAAAGAAAGGTAAAAGATTACTTTTATCCTTTTCTCAGAGTCCGTTTGTATGATCACAACATGATATTATTCAAAGAGTGCAGAAGTTACAGCCAAGCATTGGATATAGGTTCATGCTTTTAAATAATCTATTTAAAATTTAACTTTAAACACTCACTTCGGTGATTGTCAGTTTAAAAAGCCATTACCTATCATTTTGCCATGGCTTTGCTGTATGAAAAATGTTTTTCCTACTCTCCTAACTTGTGTTTTCTTTTGCTTTATGTCTACCTCTGGGTGGACAGGCTAGACAAGACTAAACGCATTATACCAGTGTGGTCTGAAAAGAGTCTTATTGATGTTGAAGCTTTTTTAGGAGTTCAAAAAAATGAAAGTAATGGGCTTTGTCATGCCACCAGACACAAAGTGGTTTTAGTTCTTAAAGAACTGCTTAGAACAACATGGCAAGAAGCACAATCAAATTATTTTGTCTGCTTGTCTGACATGAAGGCAACATTATCAACTGACATCCTGCAGCTCTGAGATAAGGCTCTGGAGAAAGGCCTGGGAAAACAGTGTTTATCTTACAGGAGACAATTATTAGGTAATTTGGCCATTTCTTATTTAATAAAAACTATTCAAATCAGAAACCATCAGACCAGCACTGATGGGACTTACATTTACATTGTACTCTCTGTCTGCCTTTAACAAGTGATTGAATCCTTTTCATTTTCGAGAAGGACTCTTTAAAATGAAGGAAGCCTGTTAAATGCTTGGAATTACTTTTAAATTAAACCCTACAGCTGACAGGAATAGAAGGGGGCCTCCTAAAGTGCTTAGTAATGATAGGGAAAGAAACCAGCTACCACCAACACCTGGCTTGGTTTTTTTGTGTTTTGTTTTGCTTTTTTCATAGTAGGTATGATCAGGGCTGCTGCAATGCAAATATGGAAAATGATTTCTGGTCCTGGCTGATATCACAAATCATAACTTGCATAAAGCTATAGGAGTAATCAAAGATCCATTTGCAAGGCGATTTATACGTGCATGTGCCCGTCCTAGAGATGCTTACTGTTTTATAATCAGGCCCACAAACATTTTTCATTCATTTCCCATTTTATTAAAGCTGTGGAGAAGAAGAAAAGATGGAATCAAATGTGGGGGAAAAATAAGGTCAGAAAGCAAGGCAGGCTCACTTTTCAAAAGTCAAAAATTTACTTGCGATATATACTCAATTTTCAAGTGAACTGTATTTCATAAAGTAATCATAGAAATGGCTTTTTTTCCCACAGCAAAGGGCTTTTTGAATCTTCAAATCAAAATGTAAAATGCACAACTTTGAACTCCTATGCTGAATAAATCATAATAATTAAGATCTCATTTTTCAAGAAATCACATTATACAGGCAGGTGAATAGGAGCCAGGGAAATCTGTTTTCACGCTTTCTAATAATATAGATTTACTGAATCTGTGATTTAGTTATACACTAAGATGGTGTGTATGAGTGTGTGTGTGTGTGTAAACATATCTGAACTCCAAGACATGCACGAGGATGAAATAGTTTTTCTGCATGGAAGAGATACTGGCCCAAAACCATCTGTTTTATGCAAAAGAGTCCTGAACATTTGTTAAAGATTTTAGCTTCTTAAGGAGTGTCCCATAAGAATTTTTTTGACATTAACATTCTAACTAAATGTTTCAGAGCAAGCACTGGTGGTCCTTAGATAGGAAAAATAATGCATAAAACTTAGCTTCGGCCTTTGACATAATTATATATTGGTCTAGGTTTTGCAAGTATAATTTGGCCGAAATTCCATTTCTATTATTTTTTTCCATCATTATATTTTTCCCTATTCTACTGAGAAGAAACCATAGCAGAAAGGTCAAGCAGAATTATAAAATCACTGAAAAATAGAATCCCTTTTATAATGAAAAAAGCTACATGAAATGGCATTTTATACTAGATAGATAGATGACAGAGATAAATGTCAGTTAGGAAAGCAAGAACGAGAACAAAGTGAATTAAAAGAGGGAGTAATGAATTACCAGTACTTTCTCCTTTAAAATTTTAATTAATTTATTTTTAAGATTGTTATTTCATTATTTTTTAGAAAGAGGGGAAGGGAGAGAGGCAGAGAGGGAGAGAGACATCAATGTATGGTTGCGTATCACCTGCCTCCAGCCACAGACCTGACTGGAGACCTGGTTTGCAACCTGGTTATGTGCCCTGGCAGGGGAATCAAACCTGGGACCTTTGGGTTTGCAGGCCGGCACCCTAACCACTGTACTACCAGTCAGGGCTCTCTCCTTTAAAAATTTTAACACTTGCAAATATATGAGTAATCGATCAAATATTGTGATAGCTTTTTATTTTTCTCATTGTTATTGAGAAATTGATAACTATAGAGTTAGATTTCATTGGCCCATATGTGTTGCAATTTTGGGGTTTCCCTTAGGTGTAACTAGTATTATTTAAAGTGCAATACTGCAATACACCACTTGATAATTAAAAATTATAGAGTCCAAGTGATGAATTTCAATAAGGGCCTAAAGAGTGTAGGTGTCATGATAAAAAGAATTCGGGATACCTATGGAATGATTGAATCAGACAATTAAGCAAAACCAAAATCTCTAGCATAATTACGAAATGAAAAAAAATTATTTATACCTTGCCAATTAATTAATACAATAAAAGAGTACTTTATGGGCATCGGAGAACTAGGGATAGTATGAGTGCCATTACACTCATCTTTCATTTCAGGGACTCATAAATCTTGTTTAATATTTTAAAATGTAGTTAAATACTATTTAATACTCCTAATATTTTGTAATATTTTAAATCTAGTGATGAGTTTTTATGAACTAACATATCTTACTGAGGAAAAAATATCACCTTTATCTACATCTTAACAATTCTTTCAAATTCTTTACAAATTATATTTCATCTTTTTGGTTCAAGTGAAATAAATTTAATTTAATTTATATATTAAAAATATGGCAACCTTGTCTTTTACCAAAATTACTCTTCCTGGCCTCTCTCTCCTTTAGCTCTACATATTCTGAGAAAAATGAACAAAAGATGTTTCCCTAACATTAACAATGGTTCTCTGAGATTGAACACTGTGTGACATTTTCTTTTCTTTATTCTTGTTTTTACTCTGCTTTTTGCAGAATTTTTTTTGCAAAAATATTTTATAATGCAGTCATTTTTATTTTAAAATATATCTATCAATTACTTTGAAACCCTAAAACATATATATATACACATGTGTGTATATATATGTAATATATGTATATATTACACACGTATATATACATATATTATATATGTGTGTGTGTGTATATATGTGTGTGTATATATATATATATATATATATATATATATATTAGGTTTTAAAAGTCTTTAAATTCTACTAAGATAAAGAATTTCAATCTCCAAAATATACAAAGAACTAATGCGACTCAACACCAGGGAGACAGACAGCCCAATTAAAAAATGGGCAAAGGACCTGAACAGACAACTCACTGAGGAAGATATACAAAGGGCCCAGAGGCATATGAAAGAATGTTCAACATCGCTAGTCATCAGAGAGATCCAAATTAAAACTGCATTAAGATACCACCTCACACCTGTCAGAATGGCAATCATCAGCAAATCAACAAACAAGTGTTGGCGAGGATGCGGGGCAAAGGGAACCCTCATACACTGTTGGTGGGAATGCAGGCTGGTGCAGCCACTGTGGAAAACAGTATGGGGTTTCCTTAAAAAACTAAAAATGGAACTGCCTTTTGATC